>JAPWDM010000001.1:9383542-9683542 GCA_035578155.1 Brachynemurus nebulosus | reverse complement strand
GCAGTGATGGGCGTTTACCTGTAAACAGTCGGTGTTGACGTTTACACTGTAAAGAGATGTAAACAGAACAAACGACCGTAAACTAACGTAAACACGTAAAGAGTCAAAAGTTACATGTAATTTGTCAATATTATTACTTAAAAAGTGAAAGTCTAAATTTAAAAATTTTAAAAATAAAGTAAGTAATGACAGTTCCCAAAACGAATATACCTATATGCAGAATTAAATTTTCAATTAAAAAAAGGAAGAAAATATAGTGTTCTGTGTTTAATTTGTAAAAAAACTTCAGTCAAATAAATATGAAGATATAAAGCAGACATTTTTGTATTTTTCTTATTTAGGCTATTGACTATGTACAAAAAAACAGAGGAAAAAGGAACTAATTCGTAACAGGTGTTTTATTGTTTCATATGTTTAGTTGTACCCCAAAGATGATAAATTCACAAAGTGCTATTAAATTTAGGCGTGCGTTTTTACGAACGGCGTAAACTTATCGACGCTTCCGTTTTTTAACTATAACTCAAAAACTATGCATTTTTCGTAAATACACATAATATGATTTTTTGTAGAGAATTAAATTTTCTATCGAAATGGCACTTTATGAACTCAAAAAACTTTTTTCTCAACAAAATAAGTCAAAACAATTATTTAAAAAAAAGCTCAAATTTTTCAATTTTTCTTTTTTTTTTTAATTTTTGAGTAGTACTTTTTTCTGAGTGAATTTAGGTATAGGGATTGGTTCACAAAAAAGAAAGCTGATGTAATTCCCGTCAGAATGGTGATCGACCAAAATATTTTCGATAAAAACCGGCTGAGATACAGTCGTTCAAATTTACCTACTTTTTTACAATATTATTTCTTTTGACTTTTATACCATATTATTTGTAATTTTTACACAAAAAAATTATTTTTATTGAGTAGAAAAATTATTTCTGCTTTATTAGAGGTAACGATAAAAGTGGTAACGATAAAATTTTGATATTCACATGATCTTAGGTATAAAAAAAAACTTTAATATTGTACTAATTTATAGTTCTAATATTTTTAAAAGTTACATGTACCTATTATATTTCTCTCATAATGTTTTCAAATTCAATATCAATATCTTCGTCAACATCGTTTTGGACTTCCTCTTCTATCATTTCTGGAACATCCGCATTTTCACAGTTTAGGCCCATACATTCTTTGCAGAACATGGAGCAGCTAATTCCTATAATTTTCTACAGCCGCAATTTACGTAATAGAATTAAATCGTAATTTCTCTTTATGGCATTGAGGCCAACAGTTTAGGTAGTTCTCGGTTACAACTTTTTCAAAAATTATCAAAAAGCACAAAATTTTCTCTAACCAATTTCCCACTAACTTCTGATGCCACTAAATATCACAGTTTAAGGACGTACCACCAAATTCAACAGTGGGAAGGAAATATTTTAAATCCATTTGAGTGGGGTTGGAAAAAATCTAAAAATGGATTAGTGCCAATTAAAACAACAAAACCTGCTGCACTGCAGAATTTACTGGAACAAATAGCTTGCGGGTGTATAAAAGGTTGTCACGGAAATTGCAGCTGTAGAAAATTAGGAATTAGCTGCAAAGAATTTATTAGCGAAAATGCGGATGTTCCAGAAAATTGTGAAAATGCGGATGTTCCAGAAATTACAGAAGGAGATGTCCAAAACGATGTTGATGAAGATATTAATATTGAATTTGAAAACATTATGGGAGAAATATAATAGGTACGTTTAATTTTTTTTAAAAAATAGAACTGTAATTTAGTACAATATTAAAGTTTCTATTTATACCTAAGATCATATGAATATCAAAATTTTTAGCAAATAATTTTATCATTACCTCTGATAGAGCAGAAATAATTTTTGTACTCAATAAAAATAATTTTTGCGTGTAAAAATTACAAATAACATGGTATAAAAGTCAAAAGTAATAAAATTGTAAAAAAGTAGGTAACTTTGAACGACTGTATCTCAGCCGGTTGTTATCGAAAATAGTTTTGTCGGTCACCATCCTGACGGGAATTACATCAGCTTTCTTTTTTGTGAACCAATCCCTATACCTAAATTCACTCAGAAAAAAGTACTACTCAAAAATTAAAAAAAAAAAAGAAAAATTGAAAAATTTGAGCTTTTTTTTAAATAATTGTTTTGACTTATTTTGTTGAGAAAAAAGTTTTTTGAGTTCATAAAGTGCCATTTCGATAGAAAATTTAATTCTCTACAAAAAATCATATTATGTGTATTTACGAAAAATGCATAGTTTTTGAGTTATAGTTAAAAAACGGAAGCGTCGATAAGTTTACGCCGTTCGTAAAAACGCACGCCTAAATTTAATAGCACTTTGTGAATTTATCATCTTTGGGGTACAACTAAACATATGAAACAATAAAACATCTGTTACGAATTAGTTCCTTATTCAACTACATAGTCAATAGCCTAATTGATGTGATTCTTTTATTATTACAATTTACAACCTAATGTTTAACCTGTTTACGTTGTTTACATATTTATTTCCAAAAAATATGTTGTAAACAGAAGTAGTGTTTACGTGTAAACTGTGCTTGTAAACACTGTAAAGTGTTTACGCGCCCATCACTGATTACAAGTTATGAAAACTTAGATGTTTTCTTATAATTTAGTAGAATATTTCCCTATAAAAAAAAGTCTCTTTACTGTAATGTAACAGTAAAACTCAAATCAGAACTACGATGTTTCACACAATTTTATTCTACACACATTTACAGTCTGTTATATTTGACAGTTCCACAAGATTCTTTGTATTTTTTTCTAGTTATTTCAATAGTAATTTTCTTAGAGAGAGTAATAAAATTATCACTCTGCAGTGCTACATATTGACCACCTCATAGGCTACTTTTGTTCCAGGTTTTTTTTATGACGCCATTTTTATATAAGTAATTAGATAGTTTTGCAACTGGTTTGTGTCGCTTGCAGCTCCATGTTTTTCCAAGGGGAAATATTGCAATTAGCTATTTTTGAAACAGTTTCGTATTTTTGTCATTAAAATTAAAGGGAAAAAGCTAACTTTGCACCGTTTAGTTGGTATTTTTTGGTGCAGTCTATCCTCCTGATTAATAAACCGTATCTAACTTAATTTTGAAAAAATCGTCAATTAGATGGTTTTGAAAGTCATCGACTCATGAATAGAATTAAATTATAATAAAATGATTAAATAAATATCAACATTATTTTTGAAAGACGGTTTTAGTATTTCATGTAAAAAAGATTTTCTTAATATGATTCTTATATAATTATACAGCATATGTGTGGTTCCCACTTCGGTATAGTTGCTATAATTCACTAGTTTACACGATTTTTGCCCTTGAAATGAAAAGTGTTTTTTCTTAACGAGTAAGATGCTCTGAGTTTCAAAAACATTATGAAAAAAATCCTTTTTATAATCCTTTTTATATATCCTTTTAGCGAATTTCCAGAAAGAATTCTGGAAATTCAGCTATTACAGTAGGTGTCGTGGCGCGACTTGAGCCCGGGACTATGGCAGAAATTTGTTTTGAGGTCCCTGGAAACCGAAAATAATATTCACTAAGATTTATATATATATATATATATATATATATATATATATATATATATATATATATATATATATATATATATATATATGTATATATATATATATATGTATATATATATATATATATATATATATATATATATATATATATATATATATATATATGTATGTATGTAAGTATCGGCGTATGTATGTATATATGTATCAGCACGATAGCTCTTCAGGAAAAACTGCTAGCTTTACGAAATTTGGTGACAACGTTGGAAATCCAAAAATCTTGGTTCTTCAGCCAGACACGTCGGATGCCAGGAACATGGTTTTTGTTCTTGCAAAAAATTAGTTTTTTGCTAAAATTCGCTATAATTTAAAAGTTTTTGCCACATTTTTATACACCATTGCAAAGAGGAAAAAAATCACATAAAAAAGGTTTTTGAACTATTATTCTAGGTTAGCTAGTTTTTGAGAAAATAGGAAAATAAGAAAATCCGCTACCGGGGCGGTTCTAGAAACCTCCGGTGGTGGGTGGAGTAATGTGAACGAAAATTTTTTTATCCTAACTGAACCTAACGGAACTTGATCTAACCTAACCGAACCTAAGGAAATTTGGTCTCAAACCTAACCGAACCTAAGGAAATTTTTTGTAACCTAACCGAACCCAACAAAATTTTTTCTAACCTAACTGAACCTTATTGTTCTATAATTTATATAAACTGAATTTATTATTAGCTAATTTCCAGAATGGAATTCAGTTATTACAGGCACTGTCATGACGCGACTTTTTAAAAAAAACCTTCTTTATGTGATTTTTCGGCCTCATTCCGCCAAATTTTTTTCACTAAAAATTTAATTTCACGAAAAAAAATTGGCGGAATGAGGCGGAAAAATCACATAAAGAAGGTTTTTTTATTTACAATTACTCTATATCAACTAGTTTCCGAGAAAAACGTACTTTTGTAAATGGAAATTCGCTATGTTATGCAAGATGCTGCGACAGGGGTATTTATGTAATCTTTTCTCCTCTTTTAAATGGTGTAAAAAAATTTCACAATTATTATTACTTTTTATATTAAATCCTAATTACTTTTTATTTACAAGAAATGACGGTACAAAAATGTTAAAAAAAATTAATAAAAATGAACTACCTCAGCTTTCTTTTGTACTTGTTTGTGTCTGTGGCTGTTACATTAAACCAGCAATAGTTACTTAACATTGTTTGGTCCCAGTATCCCTCATAATTTTGCTCAAAAGTTTTCAAGTCCTAATGAAAATGCTCGCCATCCTCGCTACTGACGTTTCCGATATTTTCAGGAAAAAAATCGAGGTGTGATTGCAGGAAACGAATTTTCAGGGACATGTTGACACCCATCCGTTGAAAATTATGTAACAAATCGGCAACTTAACCCATTATTGCATGAATTATGAATGAGGTGAAGAAAACAATTTTTTTTACTGAAAATGCCTTTCACTTCTTTTATTTTAGTAGTCAAATTAAGAAAAAAAAATTAAGTCTTATTGTTTAGAAATTACTTAACGAAGCCATATATGGCTTCGTATGCATTCTAGTATTATAATTATAATCGATATATGACTTCGTATGCGTTAAATAAAAAATACAATTATATTTTATGAAAATCTGTATGCAGTTTTATTTGCCATTGTAACATAAATAACCTTGACACTTTCCACATTTAGCGAATGAACGGAATTTTGAGCAGTTTTGACATAATTGTCAATTTAATTTTGTCCATTCGGAGAAATGGTTACCTTATCTGATCGCACAGACTTCAAAGGGAGGTCTTGATGCCTAGCTGGAGATTTTCGTGATTTTTTAATGAGTATAGATAGGCGGGCAAGCTAGATGGGGTACCTTTTCGGTTTGTTGCAGTACGTTTTCTGGCCACCGAAGTTGATGGACTGCCTTGGCTGGTGGAGGTACTGGGGAATCAGAAGCAAAATCATCGTCACTCACGAAGCCATCACCAGGAATAGAATTGAAATATGGTAACTTCAAAATAAGCCCCAAAAATCGAGGAAAACAAGAAAACACACACGAATCACAACTATTCCATGTTCTTGAATATATAAAGAATGTGTTTTGAAAATTTTTGATTTTAGTACTTACCGTTTTATTGTTTAGATTTCACAAATAAAATTAGCACCAATTAATTGCACTGTAACGGTCGGACACTCTGAACATAACTTCAAATAATTTGACAACCCGCACTTACCAAAGACAACAAAAATTACGTTCCGTCACTCGAAAGAGTATAAAGTTAGGATTTAACATTAGTTTCAAAAAAAAAAAAAAAAATATTCTTATATTATGTTGAAAAAAAATAGTAAAACTTAGAATCCATATATGGGGCTTTGTATGCGATAAGGGGTTAAGAATAAATCTATACATATAATAAAATTCTCACGAGACCATTTCTGTACATGGAATATTTTTTGAAAATTGTACTGGTACTGGTACTGTAAATAGTTATCGATGTAGATACAAAAACAGCGATTTTTAGAATTTTTTCTGTCTGTCTGTCTGTCTGTCTGTTCACGCATCACGCAAAAACTGTTGGACGGATTTCAATGAAATTTGGTGTGATGATAACTTATTACCTGGTCAACATCTAAAATACTTTTCACTCCGGAAAGATTTCTCATTCCCACGGGAAAATGGAAACACCATTTTGAGTATGTGTACACATTAGGCAAAAAATATTGGACGGATTTTAATAAAATTTGGTGTGGTGATAACTTATTACCTAGAGCAACATTTAAGATACTTTTTACTCCGGGAAAATGCCTCATTCCCACGGGAAAATAGAAAAACCATTTTGTACATGTGCACGTATTACGCAAAAACTATTGGACGGATTTTTATGAAATTTGGTGTGGTGATAACCTATTACTTGGGTCAACATTTAAGATACTTTTTACTCCGGGAAAATTTTTCATTCCCACGGGAAAATAGAAAAACATTACACTTACCATACCATTACACTTACATACTTCTCATTGAGTTTATAACATTGCTTTGCGTGAACGACGTCGCGGGTACGGCTAGTTTAAGAATAAATTTAAAACAAGCTTGTAAGTAGTCGAAAATAAAATACGTTGATAATTTTAAACTGTGACGTGATAAAAATAAAAAAAAAAATATGTATGTTTGCGTTTAATTGTTGCAGTTAAATAGAAAAATATAAACTTCACTGAAAGGACAAAAAATTTTTTTTATTTTGTAAACTAGTGTTATGAGTGGTTATTAATTTGATATTTTTCATACAAAAAGGCCAAACATTTCCTGCATAGGATAATGAATTACTTAAAACAAAAATATTTCAAAGTATACATAAAAAGTACAGAACACGCTGTTTAACAAGAATCGATCAATTTAAAATAATAGAGAATATAATGTCTTGGTGCTTTACCGAGCGGAAGGTTATGTCAAAGACCGGAATCTATTTATATTTCCTTTTATTAAGATGTATTTCTATTTGATACATGACAATCAAAACATGCAATTTATTCTTATTCTATTGTCTGTGATTTTATTGTTAGGTATTTTTATTATTAGTTTAGTTTAAGCAAGGTAAAGGTACCAGTAACGAACGGTGTACTAGTCCATTACTAATATTCGTCTAAATACAAAAATCTGCAAGTTTCCTCATCGATTAATGGTCACTGATGTTGTAAGACATATCACATAGCTTATTTGGTAGAAATGATCATTCCCCCTGATTTTCTAGGTTTCTAAAGCTAAAATTTAGACTTTAAGGCTCGATCTCATAATATAGTGCCGATCACAGTTCGTTCTCGGTCCAGTCTCGGTCCGACAAAATATTCTTAAATGGAAAACAAATGAGTATATTCACACTATTGACCCTAATATCTCGCTAATAAATATTGAGTCATATGTAGATTACCGGAAAACTGTAGATTTTTTCAATAGTGTAATAGTTGCTGTAATGCGGGACGATTCATGTATTTTTCAGTTATCACAAGTGAATTTGACTAAGACTTAAATAAATATAAATAAAAAAATTTCTGAGAATGCTAGCTGTACAAGACCCTAGCTGTACGAGCCCGATTCACTCTTGACCAATATTTTTTTTTGTAACTATAAAATCTAGTCAAATTAATAAAATCATAATTTTCAAGATTTATTATAAGAAACAATTTTTATTAATGGTCATTGAAATCCCTCCTGTAATCTATACATATAATAAAACTTCCCTTTATATAATAAAACTGTAACGAGACCGTTTCTATACATGGAATATTTTTTTAAAATTGTACTGGTACTGTAAATAATTATCGATGTAGATACCAAAAGAGCGATTTTTAAAATTTTTGTCTGTCTGTCTGTCACGTTCACGCATCACGTAAAAACTACTGGACGGATTTTAATGAAATTTGGTGTGTTGATAACTTATTACCTGGCTCAACATCTAAGACACTTTTTATTCCGAGAAAATGTTTCATTCCCACGGAAAAATGGAAAAAATATTTTGAGCATGTAGGGGAAGGGTGGGCAAAGTGGCCACTCTAAGGGAATTTCGACTATTTCAGTGACTAATAATCAAACAAATTAATTGAAATTTTGACAGTACAATGCAGCTTTAATGTAGTTTGCAATACTATAACTGAAAATATTTAAGTTGGCCCCTATTAATTTTTATACACTTTTTTACAAAATGTTACAAAATGACCACTTTGCCCGCATAGGCTGGGCAAAGTGGCCACTCGCAGCTACTTTGCTCGAAATTGACAGCATAAGGCTGAGGAAGACTGTGTGAGTAACAAAATTTAATTATTAGCTTGAGGTATTTTTTATTTATAATGTTAGTAAATATTTCAACACAAAAAAGTTTCAAGTTTTTCACTAAACAAAGTAAAAATAAAAATTGATAAACGGAGTGCGTAAAACTATAGTAAATAAAGACCATAGGCTCTTGGTAGAGCTATTTGAAATTTAAAAGGTAAAAGTAACTTATTCGTAGATTCACAGTTCTCTTTAATGGCAATGTTCACATATTTTGGCCACTTTGCCCGCATTAACGCCATTACAGAAACACACCTTTGAAAGGAAAACAACTAAAACTAGGAATGTATGTGGCACATGAAACTACACCTAAAATTATACTTTTCTTTATAGAAGTAATTAATAAACATTACCTGATATTAATAAAAAGATAATAAATAAAGAATTTAGCACTTATTTAGATCAGATGTAGTAAAATTCAATTTTTTTGTTATAAAATCAGTTGTAACAGTGTTTTAGTCTCCACACTTCGCTAGAACACTAATGGCATTCTAATGATGTAGCTGACCTGATTGTTGTAAGATAGCAGCACCGAACAGCAAAATAATGCCTACTGACAACTTTGCCCGCTCTGGCCACTTTGCCCGGCCCTCCCCTACTTTGTACACACATTACGTAAAAACTACTGGACGAATTTTAATGAAATTTGGTGTGATGAACTGATGATAAATTTTTATCTGGATCAACATCTAAGATACTTTTCACTTCGAAAAAATGTCTCATTCCCATGGGAAAATGGAAAAAACATTTTGAGCATGTACACACATTACCTACGTAAATTTACATATTTCATAATTTCATAACTATAGTAACAAAATGTAATGTAAATAAATTGAATATAGTAGGGTAAAAGACCCCATTGTCGATCGGGGTTATAAGTCCGATCAGTTTTGACATTTATATCTTAATGAAGTTATTTCTGAAAGAAACCTTTGATAAAAAAAATTATTATTAATAGAATGATTATTTTTCAATTTAAATTCACCTCACATTTAATGCCTCCTCACTTAATTTAAGAAATACATATACATATATATCGAAAAATTTTTGTTGAATTCGTGAATTTTTAGTATGATGGATGATCATTATTCAAAACACATGAGTTATAAATTGTAACATTTTTCACCGAATTTTTAAAGTTATTAGCATAATAAAAGTATACAAATAATTGTTATTAGTCCACTTAAGAGATTAGGATAGTTAAATTAAATTTTATATGCGTTAAATATTATTTGTATGACTGATTCTTCTTGGGATCTGAGTTTTACAGTTAGGTACCGCATTTTGAGAATTATATATTGCATACCTATTTTATAAACATTTTTAATTAATTTTTGGGTTTAAAACACTTAACTAACCGTTTTAGCGAATTTTCAGAATGAAAATTCAGCTATTACAGCAGCTCTTATGGTAAGACCTAAGCCCGGGACTATGGCAGAAATTTGTTTTGGAGCCTCTAGAACTCGAAAATCTACTTCACTAAAATTTATATATATATAAATATATATATATATATATATATATATATATATATATATATATATATATATATATATATATATATATATATATATATGTATTTATGTGTGTACGCGATAGCTGTCGAACGAAGCATTTAATTGTTACGAAATTTGGTAAAATCGTTAATTGTTCAAAACGCTTGGATAAGTTCGTTAGCCAGACACATCCGATGCCACAGACCGGATATTTTGGGCTTTAAAGTCTTTTTTTTGTGTTTTTGATCAGAATTTAAAACTTTTTCAAAAATTTTATTACATTATCAAAAATATCGTAAGAAGTTATATCAGAGAGCTTTTTATACTTTTCTTCTATATAACGTCGTTCTTAAGAAAAATCAAAAATAATCTCTTTTTAAAAGTCTCTTTTTATTTGTTATTTCACTCTACCTCGTTTGATTTTTCTATTTAATATATATTGTGTTTATAAATGTGTCTAAGGGTGTTTCGTCACTAGTTATTTCTATTACCTAAATATATGTCAGATTTCTTTAATTAAACATTATGAATAATGTCTTAATAAATTTATAAAGTTATATTATAAATGTTAATCAATTAAACTGTACTATTTATTTGATTAAATAAACTTTTGACATATTTTTTTTGTGGTGTTGAATGGCCCTTAGCTATTTGTAAACGAAGTACAAATTTTGATAATGTTAGTTTTTTGTTTTGTTTTTTTATAACAATCTGTCAAATGGAATCATTTTTAAATATATGCATATAATATGCATGCATGTATATAACCTAATTATAAATATTTTTGTTTTAACACATTATATTTATTATTTTGAAAATTTTCTTATTTAATTTTAAATAAGATGAACTAAATTAGAAAAAACTAATTGATGGTAAGGAAATTTTATAAAAAAAAATATATATTTGACAAGATTTTGATGACATATAATTGGTATACTTTGGAATTAAAAACAAAGTGAATGGGTACAATATAGTGTTTTTAACAGAAAATAAAGTTTTTGGAGCAACTAAACAGTGCCGGAACAACTAAATTAGCCATGTAGCAGGAGCCAGCAGTTACGAGCCTCGCGCTTGTGTCCAAAAAAAACAATACAAATTCACACAACATGAGTTATTTAACAAAAAAAAAAAAAAAAAAAAATAGAAAAAAACGAGTTTTGGCTCAACTGACATTTGAATGCTAAATCAAATCTACATAAGTGACATTTTTGACAGAATTGACTTTTTGCTAAAATAGTAAAGTATGAAAATATATGCAAACGGATTGTTTGGTGTAAAAAGCGCACAAAAAAGAACACCAATAAAATTATGTATCATTTAATTAAAAATAAATTTTAATTTTTCTTAAAATATTTTACATTGTTACACATATAATTTAATTTCCATTAATAATTGTTAATGAATTTTAACCTCTTTACACACGACAGTTAGCTATTCAAACATTTTTACATTTGTGATTAAGTGTTAATTCGTTGTTGAAAACATTCATCACAAAAGATTGGAAATTTCTTTACTGTCAAGTAGATTGCTTGTCTACAATTTAATTGAAATACTCATAAAACAATCTAAAAAATTAAAAAATACATTAATTAATTATTAAATTTTTTGAAATATTTAACATCTTACCTGAATGGGGTTATAAGTTCCAAAATATGTTACAACCTTTCAAAATGTTGAACAATAATCCTATTTCAAATTTTAAATGTGTAATTCAATATCGACTAGATAAAATGTTTACAAATGAAAATGATTTCTATACACTAACTAAAAAAGTAATAGCCCATTTTCTGAACAAAGGAATAGACATTAAAGTTAAATATTAATTGTGTAAATTAATTGTGTAAATTTAACTTTAATGTCCATTAAAGAGATTAAATATTAATTGTGTAGACAACCCAGCAGAGGGCAACAAGTTACAAACAACAAAGCAAATTCCTCAAAGCGGCAAATTTAAATAATAAATAAATAATTATAATTTTTTGTTTAGTCTATTTAAGAAAATAATTAGTCAATTAAATAAGTGTTAATTTATAATTTATTGAAGTAATAATTTTGATTACTAAAATCTAAATCTTTTTAACAATGATTTATTATTAAATAATCAATATATAGATATATAATACAATTAGAAAAAATGTTATAAAATTTTGTGAAAAGCACACAGCCAAGGTTACTTAACGGATTTCGACTAGTGAAGTGTCTATGAATAGAGCATCATATCAGGGGTGGCACAAGAGAGCCTGAATTTTCAAATTTGGTTTCATTATTAGTTGTTATCGTTAGTTACGGAGCCACAAATTTTAATTTTTTTCCAAAGCAATTACACGTAAAGTAAAATAAATTGTTTATTCATTTCTCTTATAGAAATGGATAAACGGATCTCAGGTAACTGTACTATTATTATTTAAATTAAAATAAGATGATTTTGTTAGTATAAGTGAGGGCAAAATTATCACCCAGGACCTTGGGACCCCAAAAAAACTTCTTCATACTAAACAGCTGGGCGGATCTCAAGATGTTGCGAAAATTAAATATGCTACTGAAATATGAATATTACTTGCTTTTATAGTATTAATTATTTAAGTAACTGTTTTTGTACAGAATTTCAGAATAGCGAATTAAAAAGTGAAGTAAGGTTAAGATTGTTCTCCAGAACCTTCTAATAGGGATCTAATTAAATAGCTGAATGGTGCGGACAATTAGATCGATCCCCAAGTTACCCTTCAAACACTATTGGAATTCCAGAAAAAGATGAAAGTAGCATTAAAATTGTTATTCTCCAAGAAGGGTCTAAAACTGAAGAATATCTAAAACTATTATTACGGATATCAGAGCAAAAGTCTCAAACTAAAGCTACAAAATACAAAAATGTATTCCATTGCACGAAATTATATAAATCAAAATTAAAACAAAAATAAAACAAAACAGACACCTGAGTAAAGCCGCAGGACGGAAAGCAGAAAAAAATTATATATTTTTCTGTTACTTAAGTAAAAATTCATTTAACTATTAAATTATTATTTTAAGCGACTTTCCATTTTGGAACTTAATTTATGACGGAGAATGTCAGGGAAAGACCCGAGTTCGGGACTATACGGCAGAAATTTGTTTAAAAACATATATATATATATATATATATATATATATATATATATATATATATATATATATATATATATATATAGGGTATAAAACAAATAACTCTCGTCCTTTTGTGGAGGGCGACTCCTAGCAAACTGTAGACACTAAAACCGCAGGAATTTTTTCGAAATTAACAGTCGCGTCAACCCTCAAACGGATAAGAGTCATTTCCTTTACACCCTGTATATAATGCACACATACATATATACATATATATATATATATATATATATATATATATATATGTAGGTGTGTATATATATATTATATACAGGGTGTAAAGGAAGTAATTCTTATTTCCTATATCGAGGGGTGACGCGACTGTTAATTCCGAAAAAATTCCTGCGGTTTTAGTGTCTACAGGGTGCAAAGAGTCACCCCACAAAAGGACGAGAGTTATTTGTTTATATCGAATGAAGCATTCAATCTTTACGAAATTTTGTTAGAAGTTCAAAAGTCTCAAAAGCTGGGACGAGTTCGTTAGCTGATATGTCTGATTTTTAGAAGCCATTTTTTACCATTTTTAGTGATTTTTTGGTTAAACTTATTTAAATGCATATGTGCTATACTATATGTGATCCGCCAGGGTCCTGGGGACTCAAAAGTAAAAAATTAACTACTCAACCGATTTCGAAAATCTTATCACTGTTATAGAGTTAAACTATTTTAGATGGATACAAGTTGTTATATGAGATCCGTCAGTGTCCTATCTTTGAAAATTCGCTATGTTATGCAGGTGCTGCGACAGGGGTATTTATAATTTTACTTTAATATTTTATTTATTTCAGAACGTAAAATCAATTGAAAAATAATTAATATTGAATTAAAACTTCCAAATTGTTATTTATATAGGTATTTTCAAATAAAAACGTCAAACATAATATGTATGATATGTATGTATTACATCTGAAACGACACATACAGATACAATATAAACTAAATTTAACTGTTTAAAAATTCACAATGGTTAACGGCTAAGTCAGATCTTATACAATGTTTTTTTAAAAGATCAGCAGAGAGCGAAACGAAATTGTGATTTTAATGGTTTATTTTATCGAATATTTAAACCGTTCTTGGCTTTTGCTTTGACGTTCTATGTTTCACTAGATGTCACTCTATGATAATACTCTATGACATATAGCCTCACCTAGTAGTGGATAGAGTGTCAAAGTGACTGGAAGAGAATGGTTCAAATATTAGAATTTGTAATAGAAGGTACGTCATGTACATTAATGCGCGATTTTTCATAGGGGTCAGTGTATTGATCTTTCAAAGGAGGTTAATATTTTCTGTCCGCTTTATCATAGACGTCAACAAATTATAAAACAAAAACATTAATAAATCAAAATTTTTGGGTTATATTTTCTTAAAAACATATCCATTGGATTAAAAAAACTTGGTTTCATACTTATTAAGAAAAAAAAAGTGGGTGTTTTGTTTATTTTTTATTTTTTTTAAGCTAATTTAATGATACAGCTAAAAATAGTGATCGGTCATCGGGTCTCTTACCCTACTGTCGGTTTGGAAATTTTTCTGAATCTGAAATCAAAAAAAATGTTGCTAATTGTGTACCGAAAAATATAATAAATACACAATTATGAATTTGGACACAATTTAATGCATTTTGTGTTGCAAGAAACTACAAATTGGAAAAAGAAACTACTCAACGTTTCGCGTGAACAACGTCACGGGTACGGCTAGTTCAAAAATATTTTTGTTTTACCTGTGTGGAATGATCAAAGTTAGTTCATAAAATAAAACTGGTTCTAATTTTTTTTTTCTTTCATAAAAAGAAGTCAATAAAGGTATAAAATTACTCCACTTTCCAAATATTTTAAATTGTACATATATGATTTTTTACATCCTGCTTTAAGAAAAAAAAAACTTTTTCCAATTAACTTGGACGGCCAAATAAAAGAGCCGATTAATAATATATGAATGAATGAGACAGGAAGGAATGTCATACATACGTAGTATAGAGAACTTTTGATGATAAAATATCATAATGAAAAGTTCCTTAAATTATCAACAAACACCAATTTATAAAATTAAACATATCCAGTGAATTAAGACACCCAGTTCGTCGGCGAGCGACATTAACATGTGTGTGGCAAGAGTTAGACCCCTTATCTTTTTTGTTATATAACAATGTGTTTGTAAATACTTCTATAAAATTAAATATCGTACATCTAACAATTATATTTTATACTGTGTCTCAGAATAGTGTGTGGACATTGCTTATGTAAATATGTACCGTAAAGACAGTCAACTTTGCTTATTGAAGACAACTTTGTCATACCACTATTTGTGTTATAATAGGTATTTGTGTATTACGAGCGTAAAATGGTACATTGCTGCTCGATTGAGAATGTTGACGTGCGACGCCGCCAAGTTAAGAGCGCGTTATTCTCATGAGAGCGGCAATGTCATTTTGTACTCGAATTACACACAAAATTTTTTCTACAATCTTATAAAATGTATTTTTTATTTAAAAGATACTTGATGTTAATATTTATTTTATTGTTATAATTTTTGCAGCGTCAAAAATATCTGGAGGTCTACTTGAGAAATTACTGTCACTATTGCACATTTCCATCACATATGTAAAGATTTTAAATTTTTTATGCTTATTATTTACCTATTAATTATAGTTAT
Organism: Brachynemurus nebulosus; assembly: GCA_035578155.1. Lineage (NCBI taxonomy): Eukaryota > Metazoa > Arthropoda > Insecta > Neuroptera > Myrmeleontidae > Brachynemurus > Brachynemurus nebulosus. The sequence continues at coordinate 9,667,867 of JAPWDM010000001.1, read as the reverse complement.
GTATTATTTTTAATTAATATTTTGTCGTTATTTTGAAATTTAATAAAAAAACGTAATTAAATATACGTTGAGTGAGCGGCAAAGTATTACTTTTCTGCTTTAAAGCGAAAAGTAGTACTTCGTCGCTCGGCGACCAGAGTCCTCGGCAACTAGACATTTTACGCTCTCTTCACAGAGCGCAAAAGCCTACTTTCCACTAAGATTGTAGTGGAAGTAATTTTAATGGCTCATAATATCTTTTTTTAGTGACAGAGATATTTCTAACAAATTCCCGATTTCTTAAAATCATTAAATTTTTTTTTAGTTCATGTAATAAAATTATTGTTTTTAACGAGTCTGCAAACTTCAACGGATATTTCAGAAATTATAAAACTCGGATAGGTAATTTTATCATACGAAAGATAACATAATTTCATAAGTACACTTTTTACTCATTGTAAGCAACTTGAAATAGAATCATATATCTTACTCTGTTTAGATAATAAAATTTACCTATAAGCAAAAAGAGTAAGGCATTTGATTCTATTTTAATTTTTGAGTTGCTTACAACGAGCAAACAGGTATATTAAAGCAATATTCTAGTTTATAAATTTTTTTAAAAATCGATTTTTTGGTTCATTCTCTGAAAGTACAGACCTTTAAAAATGTATTCTCAAAAGGAAATTAAGAAATTTTGAAAATTTATAAGTTATAGCCATTTTAATACGGTAGGTTCCGGTATCCAGTATTATACTTCAAAACTTTAAATGTATTTTTCTTGAAACTACATTTTTTAAGTTGGTCGACATAATATCTTGAGTTCTATTTATCCAGTCGTCTTCGAATTTGGCATGTACCTTCAATACAAGATTTTTTTTTAGATGTAGCATGCACAGTTATTCTGAGACATTCTGTAAATGAAATGTACATAAATGTAATGAATGATATACATACATAAGTAAATACATACATTATCGCAGTCCCGGAATGTTTAATAAGAAATTCAAATAAGAATAGAATTTACTATTTCCTTCTCCTGTATTAATTGATTTATGTGTAAGTTTACGTCTGATATATGACATGAAATTTAATAATATTATATTTATTTAAATGTTCAAATGTTACATTCCACATTCCAAAAGAACAATGTGTGGAACAGAGATGACCGATAATATTTTAAATTAATAATAACTTACTTAGTTGACGGCACACAATAGAAAATAATAATTGATCCTTACAGTGGTTCGTATTTTCAAGAAAAAGTACAATTTTTGCATATATAAGTACATGCGACAGATAGAGATATCAGTTAATAAGCGGGAAAAATCTTTCCTTACCTTTTTGAGGTACATTTTTGCACTGAAAAATGGAAACGGAAATTTTATTTTACGTATTTCATCGTGTGGAATATTGTTAGTAAGGTATCTGTATGCCGATGATCTTGTAAATATAAAAATAAAATAAATGATGTGGATAGTGCTTGTATTAGACAAAAGTCTTATAGTATATGTATATTTTAAAATCTTACTCTCATAAATGTAAGTCTTTGGGAATTGGCTATGTTATGCAGGATGCTACAACTCGGGTATTTAATTTTAGTTTTTGTAGCACAATAAAGGTCTGAAAAAATCAATTACAAATATATAGGTGAGATTTTTGACAGCTGTAATCTTTATTAGGCTCTTAGATATGTAGCTACCGCTAAGGACTTAGCTCCTATGATACAACTATGATACAAACTTATATTTTTTTTAATGGAAACTTGTTTAAAAGTATTTTTTTGGAAATTTTTTTGTGCTACAAAACTAATTCCTTTTATAAATGTGACTAATCCAACCCAAAACTTTTTCCTAGTTGTCCTATTTGTCTGATTTTAGCAAAAATGAAAAAAATAACATTGAAAACCTATAACTCGCTTTCAATTTCATCATTTTATCATTTTACTTACAATTTTTAAGGAACAAAAAAATTTTAATAAGCGTATTGACATCACTAAATTAAAAAAAAAAAAAAATTCCGTTTTTCTCAAAGCCAACCAAACTGAAGTGATTTAAATTAGGATGATTGGTTGAATTAGAGTAATTTGGAAGTGAACTTTTCATTTTTGCTACTGAAAAGACTAAATTTTTTTATAAATGTGACTGATACAACGGAAGTCTTTTTTATAGTGGTTCTGCATGCTTAATTTTGGTAAAAATGAAAAGAACGACTTCAAAAACCTATAATTAATTTCCAATTTCATCATTCTGTCATTTTATTTACATACTAGCCGTACTGCATTAAATTGTCTCCAAATTGTCAGTTGTGTATTTATTGTATTTTTCGGTACACAATTAGCAACATTTTCTTTGATTTTAGATTCAGAAAAATTTCCAAACCGATAGTACAATATTCAATAATAGTATATGTATTGTACAATAAGTGGGAAAAGAGGTTTATTTCTCAAGAATATGAGTTTGTTTGCAGGGCGAGTGCAACAATTTATATGAGTGAGAAATAAGCTTTTCCCACGTATTTTACACTATACTTTTTCTACGAGCACATTTTTTTTCGTAAAATTTAACATAAATAATTAAAATAAAATTTAAATAAGTAGTAAAAATTTTTAAATTTATAATGTCAGTGGTAAGATGTTCAAATTTTTGCCAAAGTATACTTTGAAACTATGGAAACAATAATGAATAATCAACATACATACCTATGCATATTTTTAGAATTACATATGATATTATATTAAATCAGACATAGCCAACTTTTTTATTATATTAAGCCGTGCGAAATAATTTCCCACTGCTATTTCCACACAGTGTGGGTAATTGTTAATTTTTACATATAGTTAGTTGTTACAGCAAAATGTTACTTTTAATAGTAGGAGTAGAAAAATTTATTTACATTACATTTTGTTACTATAGTTATGAAATTATGAAATATGTAAATTTACGTAATGTGTGTACATGCTCAAAATGGTTTTTCCATTTTCCCATGGGAATGAGACATTTTTTCGAAGTGAAAAGTATCTTAAATGTTGATCCAGATAAAAATTTATCATCAGTTCATCACACCAAATTTCATTAAAATTCGTCCAGTAGTTTTTACGTAATGTGTGTACAATGTACATGCGCAAAAAATTTTTTTCCATTTTCCCGTGGGAATGAGACATTTTCTCGGAATAAAAAGTAACTTAGATGTTGGCCCAGGTAATAAGTTATTATCACACCAAATTTCATTAAACTCTGTCTAGTAGTTTTTACGTGATGCGTGAACAGACAGACAGACAGAAAGACAGACAGACAGAAAGACAGACAGACAAAAATTTTAAAAATCACTGTTTTGATATCTACATCGATAACTAGTTATAGTACCAGTACAATTTTCAAAAAATATTCCATGTACAGAAACGGTCTCGTTAAAATTTTATTATATGTATAGGTTTTATTTAAATTTTAGAGGGCGGTCATGGAGGTCATGACCATCTAACAGTTCGTTCAGGCCGTTCGTACTGATGTGTTCGGTCCTTTATACAACAAATAATTTTTCAGTTACAAGTTTAACGAATATATTGTACATATTTACACCGCCTACTTATTCGCCACATTCGATTCCCATGAATTATTGGATTACTGTGTTGTTAGAATTTTATTATGAATCAAATTTATAGAAAACCAATATATGTAAATTTTATTTTTAACTTAAATTTTCTCTCAATGGCCACAACAAATACAACATGTGTTCGTACATTCGTTAAACATATGACACAGATTATCAGTAAGTTGTAACCGCATACATATTATAAATAAAGTATATGAATGTAGAATATGAATGAAGAATATGTAGTATTTATACAGGTGGTTCGTTTTGTTCTTGTGAATTAAATTTGTTTGCTAATAAGACAATTCAAGTCTTTAAGAATGTTATGTCACTGATCTTTGAATTGAGAGGTCGCTGTTAGATTCCTGTGACCGGCCATACTGGTGAAAGTGTTTCGATATTTTCCTTCGCAGATTAAAAATTGTACACTCTACGATGAAAAGTCTATGAAAAATAGCTTTTAAAAATTTAGAGACGTATGTAAGGTTTTTATAAAGAAAATACAAAAGTTTACATGTAATTGCGACCACTTGAACCGCAATTACATGTAAGGTTTTTATCGTATGTAAGGTTTTTATAAGGTTTGTTTTTTAATGAATGTTATAGTTTCCGTTATCGAAAATTATCGATACCGAAAATAACGATATTTTCAAAATGAATGGAAACCTAATAAAAACCTTACATACGATAGTCCAACTTCAGAACCACTTATTGTGACATTATTACCCACTGTCAGTGTGTTAATATTAAAAATAAGTGTATGTAAACTGCTAAATAAGTGTTGCTCAAACTGAATTTTGAAATCGAAAATTTCATTTCTACGTTATTCTAGTTGTCTTAAACTATTTTCCATGAAGAAGAACTTCTTGAACTATACTCAAGTAGTACGACTAGTCGACACAGTCACCCCCTAGTTAACTACCCCTAGACTTAATATTAGGACATTGAGCAAAAACAGGTCAGTAGATAGGCTATAAGAGAACGGGAGCACCGTAGAACCTCAATTATCCGGACTACTTTTTTGACCGTGTTAAGAACCGTGTAGTTTGGGGTCCTACTGTACCTAGTGCAAAACTTGACCTTTGACCCGGCACGTACCAGGTACATGTATTTAAAATTTGTTGTTGACATTTGACCCCACACGCGCTCATACTGTTGGCCTTGAAACTCCAAAGACCTGAGTCATCACCAGCAACCAAATTAATTTATGTTAACCCATTATGCGCCATCACAATTTACTTATAACAATTTGGTTTTGTGTTAACCCATTACCCGCCAGCACTGACGTAGTTTTTGAATGCAAACCTAACGCATGCGCAGACTGAATTTAAGTACATGACGCATGCGCAGACTGAATTTTAGGTTACAATTTGATAGATGGGGTACACTACCGCATCAAAAATATGGGGAATACCCTAACTCGGGGGTGGCCCCAAACTTTTGATACCGTACTGTACTTAAATTTTTGGTACACTGCCGTGTCAAAAGTGTGGACCCCCCTGGCCAAAAAGGTACCCTATCACTTTTTGAAGCGTACTGTACGTGCAAACCTTGACCCCAACACGCGCTTGCCTTAATTGCGCCATCTTAAACGAACTATCACGTCAAAAAATGTGGGGAATACCCTAACCCAGGAGTGGCCCCAAACTTTTGACGCCGTACTGTACTTAAATTTTTGGTACACTGCCGTGTCAAAAGTGCGGGCCCCCCTGAGTAAAAAGGTATCCGATCACTTTTTGAAGCGTACTGTACGTGCAAACCTTAACCCCAACACGCGCTTACCTTAATTGCGTCATTTTAAACGAAAGGTACATTACCAAGTCAAAAATGTGGGGAATACCCTAACCCACGGGGAGGCCGCTAAATTTTGTGGGGGCACTGTACCAAGCGCTAGATTTTAAAACCAGACTCCGGGGTCCAGATTTCTGACCGCTACTGTACTGCTGGAAATTTGGGTGTCAGCTGTACTTGAGGTTTTTTTTGTATATGAGTCAGCACTTTATAAGATGTTTATTTAATAAAAACTCGTGACTTTATACGGTTTGAGTTTGTTTATTTAAGATTTTTTTAGCTGACTTAGGATGATGTAATTTCATGATATGTTTGCATCATAGCCAGAGGGGAATTTTATTTAAAAGCAAGTCACAACTTGTCAGTTCCAGGAATTTGTTTACATTAATGTCCTCATAAATTATTAATATAGCTGTGTGTTTATTTAAGATTTTGCTGACTCATACTCAGATATTTTTTTAATTTATTTATATAAGACATGTTTTAATTTAAAAAATGTTTATTTAAGATTTTGACAACACAGCAATTTCTTTGTTTGATTTCAAATACGAAATAGTTTTCTCGGAATTTTTAATTTATGGCCCGATAATAATCGGGGGTTTTTTCAATTTGTTTATATAAGTTTTAATTTTTGTTTATTTAAAATTAGTCAGCAATTCTTTTATTAGGTTTCAAATGCGAAATAAATTTCTCGGAATTTGACATTTGACCTTCGGTTATTTGCGTTGTAAAAATTCTGAGCCAGCATTTTTTGTGATTCCCCTCCAGAATTTTTCGAGCAGTCAAAATCGTATAAATTGAGGTCTGCGTGCCCCCTCAAATCACTTCTTCAGCAAACTTCAAGCAGTTAATATTGTTATTGTTGCAAGAATTTGTATCGAGATTTTTTTAAATTAAAATACAACGATGGCTTCATTAAACGACGTGGCAACTAGAATGGTGGAAAATGTACGAAACGCGCTATCATTACTGGAAATGGATACCCGGGATGCAGATGAATTGGAAAAATGGATGAAACATACAAATACCAACATACGACTAATCAACAAGGCTATACGTGGAGCGGAAAATTTGGGACAACGGAAACACTTCGAGTCATGTGCGGGAAAAATGAAAGGATTTCGAATCAGAATGAAGGCGCTACGAAAACATGGTAAGTTTTTTCAAATATAAATTTATTTTTTAATGATTTTTTTTATAATTTTGATATATCAACATGGTAAGTTTTTTAAATATAAATTTTTTTTTTAATGATTTTTTATAAATTTGATAAATAATTTTTTTTATGTTGATTGTTTCAGGTGCTGGCATGAATCGAAATCAACGTAAAAGATCTGATAGAATTCAATGGGCTGACGTGGAATCCGCATTTGTAAGTCGAATACGAACGGGAGTGGTTACCAACATAACACACATAGAGCCAAAGGACTTTTTAGACGACGCTAAATCGATGTTCACTCGGCGAATACAAAATATATTAAAAAAATACTTAACGATAAAAGTCAACACAACGTTTTGCGGGTTATTTGTGAAAACTGATGGTGACGAGGATAAATACGACATGAAACATTTCAATACACCGAATATCATAATAGATCGTGGAACAAACTTAAAACAGTGCTACATGGAACATATACAGGAACCAATTCTAAGAAAATTGAGCGAGTTTACCGAGTCGGGAAGCGGATGGGCTTTATCAAGCATAATCAACCTAGCCGTGAACGTGAACAAATACACACCTTTCCGTGGATCAAGCTACATCGAATTGCCACAGGAAATAAAACGAAAACAAGCATGTATCAACATTGAAAACTTCAACGATGACGCCTGTTTCGCGTGGGCAGTGGTATCGGCACTTTATCCAGCAAAGCGAGGGTGTGTTAACAGAACATCAGCGTATCCACACTACTCAACGGTGCTAAATTTAGACGGGATACAGTTTCCAATGACGATCCAACAACTGAGCAAATTCGAGAAACAGAACCCAACAATATCAGTTAACGTGTTTATGTTAAAGAAACAAAATGGACATTTCGAAACCGTACCTGCTGCGCTAACGAGAGAGAAGAAAGAACATCACATAAACCTTTTAATGATCCAGAACGAGTATTACGAGGATGAAGACAACGAACAGGACAACGATCAAGATTTACGCTACCATTTCTGCTGGATTAAGGACTTATCGCGACTCGTGTCAAGACAACTATCAAATTGTAATGGAAAAAAATACATCTGCGATCGATGCCTGAATTACTTTTATACGGAAGACAAGCTGATCAAACATACCGAAGACTGCGTCAACATGAACAACTGTCGGGTGATAATGCCAGAAGGGAAAAGCAAATACATATCGTTCAAGAATTATAGCAACAAAAAACGTGTTCCATTTATAATTTACGCGGACGTCGAATCATTCTTGCAACCTGTGACGGATAACGAAAATCGGAAAAACACTACAACGTATCAACAACATCGGGCATACAGTATCGGTTACTACTTTCACTGCTCCTACAACAACCAGTTAAGCTACTATAGATCATACCGCGGGCCGAATTGCGAAAAATGGTTCGCGAAAGAACTGGCAACGTTACGTGAAAATATCTTGGAACCCATATATGACAACATAATACCAATGAACGAGTTAACACCAGAGGAACAACAGCAACTTAAACAACGAAGTACCGGGTGCCACATCTGCGAGAAACCATTCAAACCTGAGGATATTGTGGTTCGTGATCATAACCACTTCACCGGCGAATACAATGGACCTGCGCACAAGGGATGCAACTTGAATTATAAGGATTTCCATATGATTCCTGTTGTATTCCACAACTTGAGTGGTTATGATGCACATTTCGTAATAAAGGATATAGCAACAGCATTCGAGGGACGTGTAGACTTACTACCAATCAACAAGGAACGATATATTGCATTCACTAAACATGTTACGGGCAGCGAAATTACATTTAGATTCATCGACTCTTTCCGATTTATGGCATCAAGTTTGGATAAATTATCTTCATATCTCAACGAGTTCAACGTAGTTAAATCACAATTTCCGGATACCGACTACAAATTACTTACGCGCAAAGGTGTTTTTCCGTACGACTACATATCAGGCTGGGATAAATTGGAAGAAACATGTTTACCATCACGGGAGAAATTCTACAATCGACTCAACGACAACGATATCACCATGGATGATTATACACACGCACAAAAAGTTTGGGATACATTCAACATACAGACGCTTGGAGAATACTCGGATTTATATATGAAAACGGACATACTACTACTCGCGGATGTTTTCGAGAATTTTCGGGATACGTGCATGCGCACACACGGATTGGATCCTGCTCATTACTACACGACGCCGGGACTTACGTGGGATGCAGCCTTAAAATATACAAAAGTAGAGTTAGAACTGGTATCTGATGTGGACCAATTATTATTCATTGAACGTGGTATTCGAGGTGGATTGAGCCAGTGTAGTAACCGATACGCGACAGCAAACAATAAATATATGAACACCTACGATCCGGACGAGGAATCAAAATACCTGATGTACTATGACGTGAACAACTTATATGGATGGGCAATGTCACAATACTTACCAACGGGAAATTTCAAATGGATGGAAAATACTGACATAGATGTTCAACAAATACCCGATGATTCACCTACAGGATACATACTTGAAGTGGATTTGGAATACCCGAGAGAACTGCACGATAAACACAACGATTTACCATTATGTCCAGAGAGAATGTGTGCACCCGGTACTAAACAGGAAATGTTATTGGCAACGCTATACAACAAACAGAAATACGTGATACACTATCGGAACCTGAAACAATGTCTACAACACGGGATGAAATTAAAGAAAATACATAGAGTGCTACAATTCGATCAATCACCATGGCTTAAATCCTACATAGATTTAAACACAGCTCTAAGACAAACGGCGGGAAACGAATTCGAGAAAAATCTCTACAAGCTACTCAACAACGCGGTCTTCGGGAAAACGATGGAAAACGTACGGAAACACTCGATCGTGAAATTGTTAACGAAATGGTATGGACGATATGGTGCGGAAGTTATGATAGCGAAACCGAATTTCCACAGCCGCACCATATTTGACGAGAATCTTATTGCAGTCGAACTACGGAAAACGGAAGTGTTTATGAACAAACCAATATATGTCGGGCAAGCAATTCTGGATATTTCGAAAACATGTGTCTACGATTTTCATTACAACTACATACAGCCAACGTTCGGGAACAACAGCAAATTACTCTACACAGATACAGATTCGTTAATTTACGAGATAAAATGCCCAGATATTTACGAAATAATGAAACGAGATATTCAGTACTTTGATACGTCAGATTACAGCGCGGATAATCAATATAATATGCCAAGAGTCAATAAGAAAATACCCGGGTTAATGAAGGATGAGCTAAATGGACGAATATTTACAAAATTTGTGGGTTTAAGATCAAAAATGTATAGTTGTCAAGTGGACGGCGAGGATCACACGAAGAAAGCGAAAGGTGTAAAGAACTCTGTGGTTAAGAAAACGATAACTTTCAACGATTACGTGGACTGTCTAAAACACAATACAATCATAAACCGACAACAAAACCTGATACAATCGAAAAAACATAACGTGTATAGTGTAACTCAGAACAAGGTGGCGCTCAGCCCGTACGATACGAAACGATATATTGTGGAGGGGGAAACGGATACTTTAGCATGGGGACATTACTCGTTAAATCACTGAATATCAACAACGTTAAAATTAGTACGCAAGTGGAAATGGCATCGTCATCATCGGCTTACTGGAAACGGCTACAAATATTTTCAAGTGAACTGGATAAACTACGTAAACGGGTTGATACCTATGAAAAAACAATTGATGCTATTGTAAAAATGCAAAATTTGAAATTGTCTGAACCGGAATCAATGGACTGGGATAAAATGGATGTTTCAATTGGTGAATTTTTCGAACGTGAACCAATGCTACTGAACGAACTGACTTTGGAAACATTTCTTCAAATCTACAAGTGGATCAGTTTGAATGTGCTGAAAAGTTATGGTGCGAAAATCATACAACGCGCCTGGATTTGGTTACCATCCGATTATCGAGCCATGTTTCAAGAATGTGAACCATGTTTTGAACATTATAATCGACCCTGGCAACAAGATCATATTGATGGACCACCTGGTTTGAAAATTCGCTGTGAAATGTGCAAGAATGGTGTGAAAATGGAGGAAAACTTTCAACCGCCTGTTGGTGAACCATTGACATTTGCAACACGGATATCACACGTTGAAGACATATTTCTGACTCATCCTTATTTGTATACAAAAGTCAGAAATTTCGATATGTTATTATACTTAACAAAACAACTATTGAAATATGATATTTGGGTGCAACATCTGTATGCATATATGATACCCGAATATGCACAACGAATTTGTCAAGTATGGGATCAGTTACCTGAAAACATGAAACAATTACGTTCGGGTGTTATTGAATATATAAACAAATCATACAATTTTTAATATTTATTTATTGTAAAAAATAATTCATATACATTTATTGTAAAAAAATATTTCATATACAAAACATTTATTGTAAAAAATATTACATATACATTTATTGTGAAAATATTTTGTATTCATACTTATATTTTAAAAATAAAGAACAATAATTATTTACATATATGTGTTATTTATTTGAAAAAAACCTTTTTATCTTACAGATTATCAAAAATTAGATTGTTTAAACAATATCAGATTCTTGAATCCAGCTGTTGTTATCCGATGGGAAACCAAGCCACTTGACCAATACTTTCCCATCACGTCTCTTCAGAATTCGTTCCACGAGGTACACATCAGGATATTTAACTTTCTGTAGTTCATACTCGTAAAAGCTGCCTCGGATAGGCCGTTGATTGATATCTTCAAGTAGATATGTGACCGGATTTGTATGTTTAACTTTGACGATTTTAAAAATTTCCGTAGACCAATTCGGTGTGTAGCCTTTTTCAAAGATTGATTTAAATTTGCTAATTCGAACAAAGTCGTTAACTTTATACTTGGCTGCACCAGCAATTTTTATATTACTGTATACATTAGATAATAAATATGCTTCATTATCAGCAGTGACATCTCGTGGAGCCATTTTGATTGTACGATGCTTTGTTCTATTATATTCATCAACTAAATCGTTAATTAATTGCAACCATTTATAATTACCGTTTAGAGAAAAAGCACGCCAAAGTTTATTCTTAATGGTACGATTAAAACGTTCAACGATTGAAGCTTTTAACGTACTATATGTAGAATAATGATTAATATTATGTTTTTCCATTAACGCCTTAAAGTTACTATTAAAAAATTCTCGGCCGTCGTCTGTTTGAAGGTGCGTCGGTGTGCGCTTGCTCTGTTTGAATATTGATTCCATGGCAGCAGTAACAAGCACTCCAGATTTATCTTTTACCGGTACAGTCCAAGCATACTTCGAAAATGTGTCAATAGCTGTCAACAGGTACCTATATCCATGATTTTCTTTCGCATAAGCACCCATTTCAACAAGATCAGCTTGCCATAAATCATCGATACCCTTAGTTATAACACGACGCCTTTTGGAATTTTTACGAGCCGGTTTGTGTAATTCGCTTACAACTTGTTCTTTAACTTTACTCATCTTGAACTGTTGGCATGGTATTTACAGTGAGTTGCTTATATAGGTTCGAAATAAATTGTATTTTATTTTCTAATTGCTTAAATTTAACGTGAAATTCCTCTTTAAATACCGCATTTGCAATAGTTTCCATTACCATTTTCAACTCATTATCCATGTTCTCCAAATGACTAAGTTTTGCGGTCACAATTGATTCAAATTGTTTATGTGAATTTTCAAGTGTTGTCATACTGTCCGAAATTTTAGCAAGCGCTTCATTAAGAAAAGCCAAGTTAACAGCATCAGCTTTATGTTTAGGTGTGCGAACGTTTGTCAGACGTTTACCTTTCATATCGTAATCACCATTCGTTGTTAAATTAATGGAAGCGGCTTTTCCGCCACTGCTGAATCGACCGAATTTGTCAACGCTCATGTTTGGAATGACTATCTAATCAGGTTGATCACCTGTATTTATTCTATTACATCAGCCTCGCGCAATTCCTCTAAAATGGCTTGTATCTCATTTTGATGATTGGTGTGTCCAGCTTGCTGTGACGCAACCAATAATATTAGTCTATCGATAAGTTCGTCTATATCATTCCAATAACGATAATCAATCGTTTGATTAGCATCATAATGCATTAAACCGGAACCGGTTGGTTGTCGTTTGGGTGTTGACGTGTACCTTGGTGACGATGGAAAAAGTTTTTTTATAATTATTCTATACTTATAACTTTGATTTGAATTAACTGGTGCATTAATATTATAACTTCTTTTATGCGCATTAGTACTTTTTAAAATGGTCTTATAAGTATCTAAATCCGACTCTGTGTATACATGATGATTTGGATATTTTTTAAACATTAACTCAAAGAGACCTTCAGTACCGGGGTAAACGATGTTGTTAATAATAAAATTATCATCAATTATATCCAATTCAGAATTACCAATCATCCATTTATTTGTTCGCTCATCTATACGCGGTCCATAGGTACGATCAAGGGTTCTTTTAGCTCTACGTGTGGTTGCCAACGTGAGATATTTTTCAGCTAGTGCACCAACATAGGGTTTTGCTGTAGGTTGACTACTTTGTTCCATCACATAAGGTGTTGCTGTAGGTTGACTACTTTGTTCCATAAGCGTTGACCTAAATATCTCAGTATCATCATCATTATTATCATTACTAAGAAAATGTGACTTTATATCGACATCAGAATCGGTTGAAAAACGTGCTTTTTTAATTTTAGGTTTTTCATCTTTAAGCAAGAAACTTTTTATTGGTTCATTTCTTATTTCAGCAGCTAGTTCCTTAAGTGGCTCCGTTATTGGCTTAAATGATTCTTGTAAATTTTTCTCTCGTTTAAACTGACTATCTTTGAGCGCACGGTATTTGGCGCGTATAGATTTTGTAGCATTGATGATTTTTCGTTTTAGCTCCCGTTCGCTATCCATAGTGTGTGCGTGCTTATGCTATTACAGTTTACTAGCAAATGTGCAGTGTGAACGTGTACACAGCCATTTTATAGCTTTTTCGAACCGAATTGATGAACTGAACAGAGATTTCGGTCGAACCGCACACTATTTCGGTCCAACCGCACACATTTTCGGTCCAACCGCACACTATTTCGGTCGAACCGCACACATTTTCGGTCGAACCGCACACTATTTCGGTCGAACCGCACACTATTTCGGTCCAACCGCACACATTTTCGGTCGAACCGCACACTATTTCGGTCGAACCGCACACTATTTCGGTCCAACCGCACACATTTTCGGTCCAACCGCACACTATTTCGGTCCAACCGCACACATTTTCGGTCGAACCGCACACTATTTCGGTCGAACCGCACACTATTTCGGTCCAACCGCACACATTTTCGGTCGAACCGCACACTATTTCGGTCGAACCGCACACTATTTCGGTCCAACCGCACACATTTTCGGTTGAACCGCACACTATTTCGGTCCAACCGCACTGCATCAGTAGGTATGGGGCCACTTGGCAACGCAGTGTAATTGCCTATATTCAGGGGCAAGTATTTGAATATTGATGCTGAGTAAGTATAGTATCATCTAGCAATGAACTATATGTAAATGGTAAAATGAGTTAGTCTATTTCGGTTCGAAACACAATGGTATTTCATATAGAAATAATCTATATGTTATTGATCAGTTTTTAATTTGAATAAAGATATCGAAATTTTTACGATACCTTCCGCTATTCAACTCACTGTCTTTATCTATAACCAAAAAGTTGAACCTTTCACGCCAACATTCATTGCAAATTTCTTTGAACTGATCGAATGACATGTCACTACCTACATGTTCTTGGAAAACGTGTTTGATATTAGTCAAATCTTGTTTAAATAAAACTATTAAATTAGCATTATCCCTAAGTAATTGTTTTGGTATGAAACTGTACGTCTGACAAAGATAGAAGACTGAAACATCTTTATGACGCCCCATACTGAAATATGCTCTAATATTATTTTGTTTATCCGTAGCAACATCGTCAAATATAAAAATTGAATTATTTTTTACATCTTCTGGTGCTATAACATCATCATTATTAGAAAAAGTAAAATATCCTAAACCCCTTATTGGTTTAAGAACGCGTTTCAGATACTCATACTTTGGTTGACAGAGTGATTTTGAATAGAGATAAATATTTTCAAAACTTAATCCATTCGGATGTTCTAATAAATTTAATAAAATGCTAGTCTTACCACACCCCGAAGGACCAGAGATTATACATCTTATACTATTCGGTAATAAGGGGCCATGCTTTTTTTCAGCTAATGTGGTTGACACAAAATCCATATTTTTGATTGGCAGTTCAACATCTTGTTTTACGAAACGCATTTTTAACGCTACTGATTTATTATATAAGCGCTAACCCCCTTATATACTTACGCGCAGTAGTCATCATGAATCACTACAGCGTGGATTGGCGCACCTTAGGTCTTGAATGTATACTCGTCAACAATGAATTTAATTGTTGCAGTGATCCACAAGTTACCGACAACAATGAAATTAAATGGTTTAACGATTCTGATGAACCATTGTTGTCAATAACTTTTAATCATATTGAAAAGGATGATATTATGCATCTATGTATTATAATTTCTAATTGTTGTAAAAAGAGGATTTATTTGATTGAAAGTGATCAAAATTGTAAATTAGCTGTTCATGAAATTGATTCATTTCAATTTTTCATGAATCTATAAATAGCTCGAATCAAATTTTATTAGCATTCAGTTCTAATGTTACGTCACAACCGGCAACAACAACGAAGTGGTCGTGGACTTGTTAATTCATTAATTAACAAATTGCCATTTGAACTTCACATACCTGGCTATCAGTATTGTGGACCGGGTACAAAATTACAAGAAAGATTAGCAAGAGGTGATCCGGGGATCAATAAATTAGACGAAGCTTGTAAGGCACACGATATCGCTTACTCGCAAAGTAAAAATCTCTCTGATCGACATAAGGCGGATTTAATTTTAGCAAACGCAGCCTGGGATCGAGTTAAATCTTCAGACGCAAAATTTGGTGAAAAAGCTGCTGCGTGGGCCGTAACAAACGCAATGAAAGCTAAAGTAAAACTTGGTATGGGTGTGAACAAAAAGGCTACACTCGGTCAAGTGCGAAGAAGTGTACGCGGTACCGTTAAAAAATTAAAACGTGAACCAATTAATAATGCTGTAAAGCTTGCTCTTAAAGCAGCTAAAGTTGCAGCTAGGGGTAAAAAAATTAAAACACCACGTATTATTCCAATACCTAAAACGGGTGGTGTTCTACCACTTTTACCAATTTTTGCGGCACTTTCGGCAGCCGGTGCGCTAGCTGGGGGTGCATCAGGAATTGCGAAAGCTATTAATGATGCTAAAGCGGCACAAAAACAGTTGAATGAAAGTGAACGCCATAACCGAACGATGGAGGCTATTGCTATACGTAATGGCCGGGGTTTGTATATAAAACCATATAGAAAAGGATTAGGATTATACTTGCAACCGTATCCAAAAAACTTATAATGAAATTGCCCGAGCGGGCACTAACAGATAGAGATTTACGTAAATATGCGAAATATTTACCCCATTTTCGTGGTGTATTTATGCGCGATAATTTACCCAAACGTGGACCGTGGTATAATGAATGCGGCATTTTAAATTTAGATAGTTCTACCGGATCTGGTACTCATTGGACCTGTTACTGGAAAAATGGTAATCAGGTAGATTATTTTGATAGTTTTGGTAATTTAAAACCACCGCTTGAAGTGGCTCGCTATCTCAGTGGAAACAATATTACATACAATTATAATAAATATCAAGATTACAATTCCTATAAATGTGGTCATTTATGTTTAGAGTTTCTTTATAATAAATATTACGGTGATGGTGATAAATATTTATAAAAGAAATCAACGCTCACGTATGTTTGTCATTTCGAAAGACGAAGTCATGGCGTTCACATTAACTTTGTCGGGAAATACTTCTATACTCACTGCACACTATTTTCCGGCAATTCAACTTAGAAATCAATATGAGTGTGCTCTATTAGATTTCCAAGTATACAATTCAATTCCTAACGTAACTGCTAAAAATAATTTATTACATTACGGTGATAATGATGTAATATCATTTCCTACCGGCACCTTTGAAATAGATGATTTAGCTACATATATAAACAAAACTATTTACAACAAGTATGGTAATATAATATATAACAACGAAAATGATAAACCATACATACATCTAAGGGCTAATAATAACACACTCAAATGCGAAATAATTAGCAATAAAGCTATTGATTTCACTAAACCTAATACAATTGGTTCACTTTTAGGGTTTACTAAACGGATATTGGAACCAAACAAACTTCACTCATCTAATGAGCCTGTCAGTATTATGAAGGTGAATGCAATACGCATTGAATCTAATATTACGAGTAATGCTTATATGAATGGTATGCTAGCTCACACACTTCACGAATTTTCACCTCTTGTTGCGCCAGGGTATAAAATAGTTGAGGTACCGCGAAATATAATCTATTCACCAGTAACCGTTAGAGAGTTAACATCTCTTTCGTTGAAAATTGTCGATCAAGACGGTGATTTGGTTGACTTTCGCGGTGAAACAATCACAGTACGTTTGCATTTGAAACCATGTTAATTTACAATCTGGAGCAACCCGCCGCTAGGCTATATAATAGAGCGTTTTTACAGCCTGAGCTCATTCAGTTGAATACCATTAAACGTAAAGCATTTAAGCAACAGCGTATTTCACCTGAACGTTTAGCATTTCTTGAAGCATTGGGTCACAAAGTTAAAAGAAAATGGTATACAGCGACGTATTAAATATTCCTGGTGGCTCACAAATTGATGATAGCATTACGAACTTTGAATATCATACATATGCGCCCTTTTTACGATCCTTTAAGAATAATGACGAAGTTAGAATATTAATTCAAAACCAGGACTTGTACATTTTACCTAGTGAAAGTTTTATTTACATTGAGGGGAAAATTTTAAATAATGAAAATGCAGTCCCAGATATAAAATTGGTTAATAATTGTATTGCCTTTCTATTCGATGAAATTAGATATGAATTAAATGGGGTTGAACTTGAACGTGTTAGGTATGTTGGTCTAACATCGACATTGAAAAATTATTTATCGTTAAACGATGATGAGAGTAAACAATTACTAAATGCTGGTTGGTCGATTGATAATGATTGTACAATAAAATTACCACAAGCCAACTTTAACTTTTGCATTCCGCTTAGAAAATTATTGGGATTCGCTGAGGATTATGGAAAAATTATGTTAAACGCAAAGCATGAATTAATTCTTATTCGTGCACGAACTGACAACGATGTAATTGTTTCAGAATCGGATTCGTTAAAATTTGAAATAAATAAACTCGAATGGCGTGTTCCACATGTAACTGTATCAGATGAAATTAAATTATCACTGCTAAAATATGTTGAAAAAGCTGAACCTATACAGATTAGTTTTAGAGCGTGGGAAACTTATATTCAACCTGCATTACCCACTACACAACAAAACACTTGGGTTGTAAAAACAACTACACAGCTAGAAAAACCGCGATATATCATTTTCGCTTTACAGAAAAAGGATAAAAATGTTTCTAAGTTTGATCATTGTGATTTAAATAATTTCAAAGTTTACCTAAATTCACAAGTGTACCCTTATGATGATTTGAATATTAAATTTGATATTAATCAGTATGCAATACTTTATGATATGTATACCCGCTTTCAATCCTCATACTATCATCGTTCCAATGAACCGCTCTTAAATTGGGAAAATTTTAAAACTATAGCTCCGATAGTTTTTATCGATTGCTCACATCAAAATGAGTCACTGAAAAGCGGTTCAGTTGATGTTCGTTTAGAATTTAAATGTAATAAAGATATTCTGGCTGGTACGACAGCAATAGCCATTTTAGTTCATGATGTCATTTTCGAATACATTCCACTAACTAACCTGGTTAAAAAGTATACCTAATTACCCCCACCACTTTTAATTATTCTATATAAAGTTGTGGATTGTGTGAATAATTTCAGTTCTACGGCGGCGGTAAAAAATGGCGTTTCTTGACATACAAGGCTATCAAGGAGCTAACAACGAATTTTATTTTAAAGAAGTTGGTATCGCTGCAGAAAATTCAGATGATATATTACATCTTATATTCGACGCACCGTTTGATTTCAACGAGTTGCCGAAGAAATATCAACGAGTAGCCAGTTGGCTTTACCGAAATTGGCATGGGATACCTTGGTCGTATGGATTTATTCCATACAAAAAACTTCATACCATATTGAAACCTATATTAAAGAAGTATGATGTTATATACGTCAAGGGCGGTGAAAAGAAGAAATGGACATCAAGTTTGTTTGATGGTACCGAAAACCAGCCGTGGATTTTGAATTTGGAAGAAATATTTGATGTACCGAAGATTTCCATTCTGCGAGATGAATATTATTCAAGACGCTGTATGCTTCATTCAGATAAAATTTGTTCATTAGAAAATTGTATTCTTTTAAAAAATTTTTATATGGAAAATAAATAGATTTTAAGTAATATATAGATTTAAGCAATTTAATTTTTTGTATACATATTCTATAAATAAAATTTAAAAAAAAAAATATGTGCGTTTTATTTAATTATTACCCTGCATTCCCCTATTTTTTTACAGCAAAAAGTTTCTTTCGTTAACCTATAAGAGTATTAACAAAAATCTTATGAAATTTATTATTCTAATTGAAAAGCATATTTCATGATACACCCTGTATACTAAAATATTTATTAAAAATACTAAATATACACCCGTTATATATACATGATATTATTTGTATGTTAATGATAAAGTAGCAAATTCAAAATGTTCTATGTGTCTATAAAAAATTTTGATTTTACAGACTTAAAAATTTAGTAAAACTCAATGCTGTTATCATTTTTATATTAAGCGACGTGTTTAACTTATAGTAATTTAAAACCAAAAATTGAACTTTTATTCTGTTTAAAAATGTTAGATACAATACTATTATACCCTAATATAAATATGTATCGAAGTATTAAAATGATATACATTGATTTTGCTGATTAAACAAATTTTTTGCAATATTTATAAATTATTTTATAATTAGATTTAATACTTATTCATAAATGGCTATACAATTCGTTTACTAGTATTCATAAAAATTAAAATTATATACAAATTTTCTTTCTTATTCTCAATATACAGAGTGTATACATAAAATATTTTTAATATACAGAGTCTATACATATGTACATACTGAATTATTTCAGATAATTTTCGTTTGATATAGAAACAGTTTTGTGCTACAGTCAAATTCAAAAATGTTGTGCACCATAAGAAGTAATATTTTTTGTAACTTGTTAAAATTTCAAGAACTTCTGTTAGTTAACTAAAAAATTGGTCACTGTAGGTTAAATGTTAAAGTATTAAAACTGATAAAAATAATTTCTTGCTTGAGGCTTACAATGGGTGATATTTTTTACTAAACAATTTTTTAACTCATTAATATTCCATGACGTCATCTTTCTTATACCAAAAAAACTCCTTATGTGAGTCTTACGATCATAATTCAGCTAAAACAAACATTTAGATATTGGTTCTTTGTTTATTTTAAAACTGATAAAAATTCCTGGAACTGACAAGTTGAGACTTGCTTTTAAATAAAAATCCTCTCTGACTATGATGCAAACATATCATGAAATTACATCATCCTGAGTCAGCTAAAAAAATCTTAAATAAACAAACTCAAACCGTATAAAGTCACGAGTTTTTATTAAATAAACATCTTATAAAGTGCTGACTCATATACAAAAAAAAACCTCAAGTACAATTGACACCCAAATTTCCGGCAGTACAGTAGCGGTCAGAAATCTGGAGTCTGGAATCTGGAGTCTGAAGTCATGATTGCGGCTAGCGCTTGGTACAGTGCCCCCACAAAATTTAGCGGCCTCCCCGTGGGTTAGGGTATTCCCCACATTTTTGACTTGGTAATGTACCTTTCGTTTAAAATGACGCAATTAAGGTAAGCGCGTGTTGGGGTTAAGGTTTGCACGTACAGTACGCTTCAAAAAGTGATCGGATACCTTTTTACTCAGGGGGGCCCGCACTTTTGACACGGCAGTGTACCAAAAATTTAAGTACAGTACGGCGTCAAAAGTTTGAGGCCACTCCTGGGTTAGGGTATTCCCCACATTTTTTGACGTGATAGTTCGTTTAAGATGGCGCAATTAAGGCAAGCGCGTGTTGGGGTCAAGGTTTGCACGTACAGTACGCTTCAAAAAGTGATAGGGTACCTTTTTGGCCAGGGGGGTCCACACTTTTGACACGGCAGTGTACCAAAAATTTAAGTACAGTACGGTATCAAAAGTTTGGGGCCACCCCCGAGTTAGGGTATTCCCCATATTTTTGATGCGGTAGTGTACCCCATCTATCAAATTGTAACATAAAATTCAGTCTGCGCATGCGTCATGTACTTAAATTCAGTCTGCGCATGCGTTAGGTTTGCATTCAAAAACTACGTCAGTGCTGGCGGGTAATGGGTTAACACAAAACCAAATTGTTATAAGTAAATTGTGATGGCGCATAATGGGTTAACATAAATTAATTTGGTTGCTGGTGATGACTCAGGTCTTTGGAGTTTCAAGGCCAACAGTATGAGCGCGTGTGGGGTCAAATGTCAACAACAAATTTTAAATACATGTACCTGGTACGTGCCGGGTCAAAGGTCAAGTTTTGCACTAGGTACAGTAGGACCCCAAACTACACGGTTCTTAACACGGTCAAAAAAGTAGTCCGGATAATTGAGGTTCTACGGTGCTCCCGTTCTCTTATAGCCTATCTACTCAGGTCAATTAGATTTTTTGACGTAGATTTCAAATCTGTAAACAAAATTTTTATATTGTTTAATTTTCACCCCCTTTTTGCAAAATTAACCCCCAAATTTTAACTCCCAACCACCGCTGTAGATGTAAATTGAACAGTTTGCATATCAATAGATAGCTCTTTAAAACAGAGCAATATCGCCAATTTAAGCTTTTGCTCTATCTCTTACTGTTTTCGAAATATTTGTAAAATTAAATTTTTACCGCAATTTTTGAAGAGCGATTTCACCCCTTCAAACCGTTTTTCCGCCGATAAAAAAAAATACGTATTCCTTAGTTTTTAGTGTTCTACGTAAGTGCTAAATATAGCACCTATTTTTAATCAGGTAGATTGACCTGTCGATATTCACAATTATTGTTTATATTTCCCATAACATTTGAATTGTTTTAAAGAAACTCCGTTTTTCAAAAAAAATTCGTGCCCTACTGCCCAAAAAATTTTAATTTGTACATTCAGTTTTCTGTTCCCAAATATTTTCAATTTTATTTCTGCGTAATAGTTAAACATGAATTTACACTTGGTGTTAAAATCGTAAATGAATTTTAACTTTCATACTTTCATTTAATATTGCTAAAGAACATATTATGTATTAAAATCTATTAATTGTGTAAATAACATTTCCGCCGTTAACTTTGTCACCTGACCAACCTACCCCTAGGGGTACGTGTACCATACTTTGGGAAACACTATTCTACAAAGACGATTCTAAACTTTCCAAATACATATCTCACTTTCCTATACCATTCTAACAACTCAGTATACCATAATATACGTAGAATATATCAAGTTAAAGTAACTCCATTTGCGAATTTCCTAGAATTAATTTCGAAGGAATAAAGCTTCACCATTTATTTTTGGAAAAGGTATATGTATATATTTCAGTTTAGAAAATAAAATTTTCAGAATACTATATATATAATACAAGACTTATTACAATAACTCGGTTCTAGATTATTGTGTAACCAAAACCCAAAAATTTCCAGAAGTGTGTTGCAGTTTCACCAAAACTATTTCATTTTTCATATGCTTTTACTACTTCGACCTTGGGTGTAATGCTCGTATGACTCCCAAAAACTAAAATTTCCATGGAGTTGTCGGATTTGTAATGTTATCAAGGTAAGCGGTGACTTTTTTTTTTGCTCATCAGTTGTAAAAATGCTGCCCTTAAAAAATGCCAGCCCGGGCAAATATCCGGGTTACCCCCAGCCCCTGTATGTAGCGTGCGCTACCTATAGCAGTTTAATATAATACAATGATCTTCCTATAGTTAATTTTAACAATCTATTAACGTTTCCCTGTAATGTTAACATAAACTTCTATTTGGTGTTATAATTGCAATTAAATATAGTTACACCCTGTGTAGTTTACTTGATGAAAAATATATGTAAAAGAATTTCTTACAAATTTTATGAGCTTATTGACTAATAAATATCACTGCTAACACGTTTCATATAATTGTTTCTTTTTTTTATTACATAAGAAAATAAGAGTCTTTTTGCGGCTTTCCCATTCCTGACTGATTTATACGGCGGCACATAATGTATATAGTCTATGTTTTTATATATGCATAAATTGAATACAAAGTTTAAAAAGTACACCCATCCCATTTTACGGTATATTATTTCACAAATTTATTTAAAATTTATTTTTATACTAGCCGTATACACACCCGTTGGGATTTACCATGGGCAACGTATCAGTATGTCAGTCAGTGTCTAAAAATTTATTAAGATATTATTTATTTTAATAGCTCTAGTAACATATTTTTATATAAGATATCTAACTTTAAAAATGACGTTTTTCCATACAAATTATCACCCCCCCCCCCGGCTAGGGTGTTTCATTTTTCCAAAGATGTGGTTTTCATATAACTTTGCTTACGCTCCGAGTTTCAGTAATGTAAAAGACATATATGCCAAATTTCAAGAAAATTGGATAATATTTAAGGGTTGCACACATTAATCACTTTTTTCTCTAACTAATGAAATTGGTAATATTGCAGTACTTTGTACTAATGGAATTCTCATGTACTAATATATAAACAATATTAAAAGGAGTGTCTGAGAAGTGTGCTGTAGCATAGAATCAAGTGGTCCTAACTTTTGGGAAGTTCCAAAGTCTGTGGGCTTCATTTAACAAGAAGTCATACACGACAATGCTGGATGAGGAAAATCGCATTTAAGGTTTTTTAGAAGAATAACAAGTCGAAATGTTTAACTACATTCAAAATGTCTTAAAAAATGGAAGTTATCCAAAAGAAGACTACAAAAAATTATTACAACTCTTACTCCTGTGCCTCGGTGACTAACAACGACTTCAGTTTAAAGATCCCCGTGGCTCTACATCAAGCATGGTGGATGGTAAAGGCTAACTATGCACTTAAAATTGTCCTCTTCACTAAATTTCATTCAATTTCCGAAAAGCTGAATATTCTTTCATGATAATTAACCCTTTCGCGACGTGCTATTTTCCTATTAAGTATGCCCATAAGACGGGCAGTTTTCGAGGTTTGCCTAATCGTACGGTCTTCTAAAGTACAATATAAATTTGGTAATTATATACAATTGTAAAAAAATACTTTTTTTTTAAAAAAAAAAAAACTTCGGTTCAAAGTGAGTTAATCCGTCCCCGTTGAAGCGTTTTTAAGCATATTAAAGAAATGTTTAAAAGTAATTCTTTAATAAATTTTAAATACATTTCTTGCAGCCTGAAATCATTACTACCATCAACTGAAATAACATTATAGGTCGTATTATATGAAATGTCTTTTTCCGACAAATATTAGACAATCTAGACAAATATTGACGCTTTTTAAAGCATTAAAGAAAATTTTTACTAGCAATTTTATAATTTTAAATAGAATGCTTGTAGTCTGGAAAATTTTCGCCGTTAAATGGAATAAAATTACCTAGGTGTTAGGTAATTTTATTTAGGTGTAATTATCTAGGTGTAATATAAAATGTCGTTTTCCGACCACTTTGTCTACCAAGTAAATCAGACAAATATTGACGCTTTTTAAGCATTAGAGAAATGCTTAAAAGCAATTCCTTAATTTTGAATAGAATTCTTGTACCTTGTAATCATTTCTACCATTAATAGGAATATCATTAGGCCATGTAATATGAAATGTCGTTTTCCGACCACATGGTCAACCATGTAATTCCGATAAATGTCGATACTTTTTTAAGCATTAGAGAAATGTTTAAAAACAGTGCTTTAATTTTGAATAGATTGAATAAAGTTCCGCCTCCTGGGGAAACCGGTGCAAAATTCCGAAAAATTTTATAAAATGTAGTTTCAGGAAAAAGTTCCAGTTTGTAACAAATTTGTTGTCAATAACTTAAAAATGCACTCATCTACTCCTAACACTGCAAAATAAATTTTAATTCTTTGTAACTTTTGAACGGAATGGTCTGTTTCATTGCGTTTTTTGGGCTATTTGGTGCTTTTCTAAGTGTTTTAACGTTTTAGACATTATCATGTGTATTATTATTAATAAAAATTTAGCTATTTTAACTAGTAATATGGTAACAGCGATATTTCGATAAAAAAAATTAATTTAAAATAACGTCTGTTTAATATAATTTGAATGTATATAATTAAAAGAGCATTACACTCTTATCTCAGCTGTGGTAGAATTTTTTATAATCTCGCTCGCAGCCTTACTCACAATGTGGAAGTTTAAGGCGACATCTAATACAAGAAAGTCATCATCAGTCATATAATAAGCTTAATGCGACACAAACATTATTATAAGATATATACGACGAAAATTATACATCTTTTTATGAATGTTTTTGTTGATTCTAAATTTAAATTCAAATCAATTGTTCAGCTCGCGTTGTCTATTTTAAAAACTTTTTTTTATTACGTCATCTTCATTTATTTAAGAATTAAATTGTTCAGATCAGACGTTGTTTTGTTTTTTTGTTTTTTTATAAGTAATTGTAAGCCACATTTTGATCAATTTTAATTCATAATTATACTCTTTAATTACATTATTATACAGTATGTTTACATTATAAAGAAAATCGGCTTTACCGAATGAAAAAAAAATATACGGAATGTTTCTAATAAAATTTCTAGCATGAGAATCTCGCTAAACGGTTAAGTTAGATAAATTATGCAGAAGTACTGAACAAAATATTGCCTTCATGTAGTTCCATGTGGATTTGGAACTGTAGCTCGAAAACCACATAAACAAATTTATTATTCTTCCGATAATTTCTTTTATATACTGATTTTTACGACATGACTGAATATAATATCAATGAAAGCGCCGGGTATTGTAATTTTGAATTAATATTAAAAAATTGTCTCAAATTATTATAAACTAGCTGTACCCGCGACGTCGTTCTCGCGATGCATTGTTATAAACTCAATGAGAAATATATAAGTGTAATAATTATACAGAATTTGTACAGAACAATAATTTTTGCGTAATACATGCACATGTTCAAAATGGTTTTTCTATCATTCCCGAGGGAATGAGACATTTTCTCGTAATAGAAAGTATCCTAAGTGCTGACGCAGATAATAAGCTACCACCACACCAAATTTCATCAAAATCCGTTCAATAATTTTTGCACAATGCATGCACATGCTCAGAATGGTTTTTCTATTTTCCTGTGGAAATGAGAAATTTTCCCGGAGTATAAATTATCTTAAATGTTGACCCAGGTAACAAGTTATCACCACATCAAATTTCATCAAAATTTGTCTAATAGTTTTTGCGTAATAAACTCAGAATTGTTTTTCCATTTTCCCGTGAGAATGAGACATTTTCCCGAAATAAAAAGTATTCTAGATTTTGACCCAGGTAATAAGTTATCATGACACCAAATTTCATTAAAATTCGTCTAATAGTTTTTGCGTGATGCCTGAACAGATAGACAGACAGACAAGACAAAAATTTTAAAAATCGCTAGTTTTTATATCTACATCGATAACTATTTACAGTAACAATACACTTTTCAAAAAATATTCCATGTACAGAAATGATCTCGTTACAGTTTTATTATAATATGTAGAAAAGTTAACTTTTTAATTCAGAATTGCAAAATAAAAATTGCAGCATTGTAGAATTTATTTTAAATTAACTAATAAAAATTCCAGTAATATTTGCGAAACTAGTGTAAATACGGATATACCTATGTGTATGACAATGTATTCACATAAATATACAAAACCTGGCAAAAGTATGAAATTGGTCAAATTTGCACTGCTAGTAGAAACAACAACATTAATACGTTGTCATGAACGCTGTATGGCGTCAAGCAACATCTGACTAACGGCAAACGAAAGCCGACATAAACAAACGTAGCTCGCTCTGTGCTCTGCTATAGATTACGTACTATGCAGCCCACCGCACCACTATGGTACCTACTGTGCCTAGACAGAGAGCGAGCTACGTTTGCTTATGTACCTAATAACAATAATTGATACATTCGTTATCAAAACAGTGTACCAATTACGCGTTTCGTCATAATCCCTCATAACCGCCAACGTGTTAAAATACTTATGGGCGTAACAAGTAAGTTATATTTCCCTTTCTTTTATTTCAAATATGAGTTTCTCTTGTAATCATTGACATTCATCTCTAATACGTTACTGAGGGCCCTGATTAGGTGACCTCTTACTGACCTGTGTACCGTCATGCTTATTTTTGTTAACAATACAATGTATAACAGTTTATGTTGATCTTGTATAATAAAAAAAAAAAAAAAAAAATATGAGTTTCTTAAAAAATCTTTAAGCCTTAGGGGAATTGTTTCTCCGAAGTGAGTGAAGCGCCTTTAATTACCCTTAATTTTTAAAATCTGTTCAAATATTTACTGAATAATGGCATGAATAACGTATTATTTTAATTGTTAAATACACCCTGTCGTGGCATCCTGCATAACATAAGAAATTTCCGTTTACAAAAATTGATTTCTCTTGGAAACTAGTTCACATAGAATAATAGTTTAAATACCTTTTTTATGTGATTTTCTTTCCTCTTTTCAATGGCGTAAAAAGTTTTTGAATAAGTGGAAATTTTGTTAAAAAACTAATTTTTTTCACGAAAAACGCGCCAAAAACCATATTCTGGACATCGGACGTATCTGGCTAACGAGCTTGTCCAACGGTTCGGGACTTTCTACATTTTCACCAAATTTCGTAAAAGTAGGACATTTTGTTCAAAGAGTTATCGTGCGGATATATAAATATAAATATATATATATATATATATATATATATATATATATATATATATATATATATATATATATATATATATATATGGGTGACGTGAGTGGTTGGAGGCGTTATGTAAAATTTTTCAAAAATTCATTTTTTGCCAAAGGACATAGCCGGGTAAGATAGGGAAAACGGCCCTTGACGCAAAATTGATTGCTTTTATAGGAAATAATACTTCTTAGCCCCAGATGCATTCCTGCCAAATTTCAACCCTCTGAGGCTAATAGTTTATAAATACACAAAGAGACAAAAATTTTCGAAAAAAAATTTTTTTCACGAAATTACTGAGCCGATTTATTTGAGTTTAATATATATTGTGTACCCACCTTAGGCAAAGTAATAAAAAAAAAACTTAATAAAATTACATACGTTCATAACAACGAGAAAGAAGCTTAGACAAACGTCTAGCTTTATCTGCTGTTTGTCTTCTTTTGTTAACGCGATGACTGGTTATGGGGAATTATAACGAAATGACAAACTGGTATACTATTTTGACAGCTAATAAACTTTGTATGAAATTGTTGACGTCGTAATACGTGGTGTATGAGCTAATAAAGTTTCACTGGACGTCTTACAATGAAAACAACTCTAACAAAAGAGAAATCAATATCTATTTTGTTTTATTAATAAAATACCCCTGTCGCAGCATCTGCATAACATAGCGAATTTCCAAATCTTGGGCACTGGCGGATCTCATCTAAGACCTGTACCTATTTAAAATAGTTTAGCTTTCTAAGAGTAAAAGAATTTTTAAAATCGGTTGGGTAATTAGTTTTGGTATTTTTGGGGACCCAAGAACCCGAACGAATTTTGTGCAGCATAGTTGTATCCATCTAAAATAATTTAGTTCTCTAGCAGTGAGAAATTTTTTAGCATCGGTTCGATAGCTTATTACTAGCGTTTTCGGATCTGCAAGATCCCGGCGGACCTCATTAACAAATCAGCTCGACCGTATATTCTAGGCGTACTTTATGTAATATATATATATATATATATATATATATATATATATATATATATATATATATATATATATATATATATATATATATTCAAAACCCGTTGTGTAGCATTCTACGCCGCATTTGCATCCGCAGGACAGTTGTGGATCTCAGATAACACAACTTGTACCTATCTAAAATAGTTTACCTCGGTAATAGTAAAAAGGTTTCAAAATCGGTCAGTTATTTTATTTTTGACACTTTTAGGTCCTACTGACACTTCAGACCTTACATAACGTAATCTATATGTATCTAAAATAGCTTAGCTCCCCAACAGTGAAAAAATTTTCAAAATCGGTCGGCTAGTTTATTTTTGACGCTTTTGGATCCGATGGACCCTGGCAGACTTTACATAACGTAATCTATATTTATCTAAAATAGTTTAGCTCTGTAAGAGTGAAAAAATTTTCAAAATCGGTCGGTTAGTTTATTTTTACCACTTTTGGGTCCCATGGACCCTGGCGGACCCTAAATAACGTAATGTATGTCTATCTAAAATAGTTAGTTCCCCAACAGTGAAAAAATTTTCAAAATCGATCGGTTAGTTTATTTTTGACACTTTTGGATCCCATGGACCCTGGCAGACCTTACATAACGTAATCTATATTTATCTAAAATAGTTTAGCTCTGTAACAGTGAAAAAATTTTCAAAATCGGTCGGTTAGTTTATTTTTGACACTTTTGGATCCCATGGACCCTGACAGACCTTACATAACGTAATCTATATTTATCTAAAATAGTTTAGCTCTGTAACAGTGAAAAAATTTTCAAAATCGGTCAGTTAGTTTATTTTTGACACTTTTGGGTTCTATGGACCTTGGTGGACCTTACATAACGTAATTTATATTTATCTAAAATAGTTTAGCTCTGTAACAGTGAAAAAATTTTCAAAATCGGTCAGTTAGTTTATTTTTGACACTTCTGGATCCTATGGACCCTGGCAGACCTTACATAACGGAATCTACATTTATCTAAAACAGTTAAGCTCTGTAACAGTGAAAAAATTTTCAAAATCGATCAGGCAGTTTATTTTTGACACTTTTGGGTCCTATGGACCGAGGCGGGCCTTACATAACGTAATCGATATTTATCTAAAATAGTTTAGCTCTGTAACAGTGAAAAAATTTTCAAAATCGGTCAGTTAGTTTATTTTTGACACTTTTGGGTCCTGTGGACCCTGGCGGACCTTACATAATGTATTCTAAATCTATCTAAAATAGTTTAGCTCTGTAACAGTGAAGAAATTTTTAAAATTGGTCGTTTAGTTTATTTTTTACAATTATGGGATCAGTAAATCCTGGCGAAACTCATACAAGTCTAGTACTCTAACAGTAAGAAAAGGGTTCTAAGGATCTCATATAACTTATGGCAGTCCGTAAGCTTCTTGCGGACATCATTTAATTAATTAATTCAAATACTTTAACTTACTAACTGTGAAAAAATTTTTAAAATCGATTGGTTAATTAATTTCTGGCCTTTTTAGGTCCCGAAAACCTTGACCTCACATAAAATACCTTAAATCCATTTGAAATGGTTTAATTTTTTAACATTATTAATTATTAGTGGAAAAATTTTCAAAATCGATTCAAAATATTTTTCCGTACATACATATGTACATTGTATATATTTTCTTTTGTTTCATATTTAATAATATTTATATCATAACATAATCTTCAATTTCTTGTTTACTTAAAAATTCAATAAAAAAAAAAAAAAATTCTTCATTACATTAGCTTAGAAAATCTGTTTAATTTACATTTTTTAACATGGGATAGAACCATGCTAATTATAATGCAATAAATGAGAAACAAAACTCTATACATGTATGTGTGTTATATCATATATATGTGAATAGTTTTCACTTGTTCTCACAAAACTCTTTAATAAAAAAGTGAAATATTTTTATACTTTATAAAGAACTGAGATATAAATATAAATTACTTATTAGACTAACAAAGAAAGAATAAAAGTGAAAATTTACATTTTCTCGAAAAATACTTAAAATAGAAAGAAAATTATAAGAATATTTTCTTCATAATTTTTTTTTTCCTTTTCAACGATGTAAAAATTGAACTGCCTTATGATAGGATCGAATGATAAAAAATGGCCAGAAAACCTACTTCTAGGCATCCGACGTGTCTGGCTAACGAACTTAGCCAAGCCAATTCAGAATCCAGTCCGCACACAAAATTTCATAAGCGTTAGACGTTTCGTTCGAGAGTTATCGTGGGAACACATAAATATATATATATATATATACAAATTTTAGTGAATATCATTTTCGTATTCTAGGGACCTCAAAACAGATTTCTGCCATAGTCCTGGACTCAGATTGCGTCATGACACCTACTGTAATAGCTGAATTTCGAGTTTTCGAAATTCGCTAAAAAGACAAACGGCAGATAGTGTTGGACTTTTGTAAATTTAAACTAGTTTATCGTAGTTATGAACGTATGTAATTGTATTATTTTAGCAATAGGGTAGATATTTTACTTTATAGCCCTTTTTATACATAAGTAATATATGAAGTACCTAACATGGTATGCATTTGTATTGAAATATTACTATGTTCTACCAACTAAAATTTTTCCATAAAAATATATGTTATAGAGTACTAAGAGACATATTATTGAACAAAAAATGGTGGGTGTCGCTAACGCGTAAGTGCCAAAAAATAAATTACTTAAATTTAAAAATTTAAAAAAATTAGTATAATAAAGGGATATAACGTTAATTTTTTTTTTATTACTTTGCCTTTGTGGGTACACAATATATATTAAACTCAAATAAATCGGCTCAGTAATTTCGTGAAAAAAATTTTTTTTCGAAAATTTTTGTCTCTTTGTGTATTCATAAACTATTAGCCTCAGAGGGTTGAAATTTGGCAGGAATGCATCTGGGGCTAAGAAGTATTATTTCCTATAAAAACAATCAATTTTGCGTCAAGGGCCGTTTTCCCTATCTTACCCGGCTATGCCCTTTTGAAATATTCTTTGCTAAAGTATTATATACTAAAATTTGGTTTCATTACGTCCAATAGTTTTGTAGAAATTCAATAATAAACATGTACTATTGTATGGAAAGTATACCTATGTAAATAAAAACTTTCAAACGCTACTACTGTAAATTTATAAAATATAAAAAATGTTACATAACATCTTCATCCACTCATGTCTTCAATTATCTACACGCAATACTGACTCCTTCGGTGCCTTCGGTTTCAAACTTTTGTTAGACTCTGTATACTATCTATCTATCTTTATATGGTAATTAACTTTGCAACAATGTTGCCGAGCACCTGAACAAATTCTAATATAGAAAGGAAAAAAGTGGACTGTACAGGTATTTTTAAATATGCACTATATACTGTAACAAAAGAAGTGATAAATAATTAATAAAATAATATATGTATTTACTTACATATTTGTATACAGATCTTCTGCAAAACAATTATTTACTGTCAGTGTAATATGCGTTTAAAAAAGTTAAACACGCAATTGTTGGATTTTCTCGTCCTTTTTTTTTTGAAACCTACTGAAGAGGAGGGTTTGGGATCAGTAACTGATATGAAATTGATATATAAGCAACAAAAAATCAAGATTTATTTAACGATTTTAGAGGTAGATGGGTGCATTTTTAAGGAAAGTTGCCAAAAACAAAGTTGTTTCAAATTTCCAGAAATTATATTTTATAAAATCTTTGAAAAGGAGGAAAGTTTATATTTTAAATGAACCCCTCTCACCCAAAGTAACACCATTTTGAAAAAAATTGATTGCCAATTGGAAAAATTTCTGTAAAATTTCCAAAATTGTTCGGTTCAGTTTTTTTTCTCTCAAAATAATTATGTTTTATTACAGGATAATTACCGAAAAAAGGAATGAATTTTTTTTCTCATTTCATGCAGAAATTTTTTTAGAGCGTACTTTTAGCTTTAACTTCCTTACTAAAAAGTCTTTCTACAATCATTATTTTAAGGAAAACACATAAAATTCAGCCTTTTACATCTCCGAAAATAATGATACTACAATAATTGAAAGTAGAATTTTAGGAAGCTCAAATTATTCTTTTTGAGATAAAATATCGATTATGTAAAGAAAAATTATCTACCTTTTGTAAAATCAGTATAAATTTTTTTTAGTAAAAATAAGCATTTTCCTCGTTTCTAAAAACACCGCATAAATAACTTAAAAATTGTGAGATTATTTAGTTGACAATGTCTCTTTTAAGTTCAAAGTATCCTTAAAACATTCACAATTTGCTAATGGTTTAGAACGGAGTTTTGAGCCACAGAATTTTGTCAGTGTACTATGAACAGGCCCGACGAGAGAGACAGCAGCCGGGACTGTAGCCCCCGGGTCCGGGTCCCAAAAAGAGCCCTACTCAAATAACTCCTTACTCTAATACAATGGCTGGCTTATCCCTGGAACCTTTGATTTCTCTCCACAACGTTGACTATGAATTCATAGTTTCAAATATTCTAGAAATATAAGTTTGAATTCTGTGATGTCATATAACATTGGATACAGTCCAGTGGCGATTTTAACGGATAGGCCGAATAGGCCCGAGCCTAACCAAAAATTTTGAAAAAATGAAAATAAAGTAAGAACATTAATAAAGGGTTTAAAGAATGACTTTAAGTTAAATATTTTTCTGAATTCTAGAACTTTTTCATGCTCTTAATGTTGTTAGTGATATCTTAAAATACAGCTCCTAATAATCAAAACTCTGAATCTATATTCGTTTGTTAGAGATACAGAATACTTCAATTTACTCAGGATGAATTGAAGAGAACTTTCAGACTTAAGCGTCATAATCTTAAAAAGATTTTATGATTATTTTATGTAATTTTGTAGTCTTTAACTCCAAGTAGATTTGTTGTAACCTGGAATCATAACTGGAATTCCATTAGGTCGTGTCATACGAAATGTCGTTTTCCGACCACTTAGCCAATTATGTAATCCAAATAAATATCGACACTTTTTTAAGCATTCGAGAAATGTTTAAAAGCAATTCTTTAGTTCTGAATAGATTTCTTGTAGGCTGAAATCATTTTCGTCATTATCTGGAATAATATTAGGTTATGTAATATGAAATGTCATTTTCCGATCACTTGGCCAATTATGTACTTGAGACAAACATCGATTTTTTTTTTAAGCATTAGAGAGATGTTTATAAGTAATTCTCTAATTTTGAATATAATTCTTGTAGCTCGAAATTTTTTCTGCCATTATCTGTAATATTTTTATTAGGTCGTGTAATATGAAATGTCGCTTCCGGACCACTTGATCAAGAATGTAATTCACATAAAATATTCACATTCAGGGTTGGATCATCGCATAAACAAATTAAGCCGCTGCTACACGATGCTACGAACACCTTCCAACATTCGACGTTGGATGGTTCATAGCATCGTGTAGCCGTTGTTCGAACCTACGAGTGTCCAATGTCGAGCGTCAAACGTTCGCATTTGGTCGTGTCCCGTTCGATGTCGGTATTTTTGCACCGAGTCAAAGGGATGCTTCGAACGTTTGAAGGTCAATGTTGGTTGCGTTGGTTGGTTCGACTCAGCAGCTGCACGACTCGTTCATGTGAAGAGAGACAACGTCAGTGTATAACATTAGAGATAACATCAGACAGATAACAACCTCGTCCACTGAGTACTATCACATTATCATTCGTATTGGATCAAACATTCGATTCACCGTGTAGCAGATACATTCGTCGCACCAACTATCGAACTTAATTGCCTCAAACGTTCGATCAAACGTTGGAAGGAACGTTCGTAGCATCCTGTAGAACCCGCTTTAGACAAATGGTTAACGCCC
The DNA here is from genome assembly GCA_035578155.1 of Brachynemurus nebulosus. Lineage (NCBI taxonomy): Eukaryota > Metazoa > Arthropoda > Insecta > Neuroptera > Myrmeleontidae > Brachynemurus > Brachynemurus nebulosus. The sequence goes on along the minus strand of JAPWDM010000001.1, from coordinate 9,633,304 downwards.
CATATGTTGTAAGGTCTACTCAAACTGTCCGTTTTGAATATTTGATTCAATATTCGAGATTTGTTTTAGTTTTCACATTATTTAGTTTTGTTTTATCAAAATATCTAGGGACCCAAAGTAGGTTAATCCGTCTCTGGTTATATATCGAGCCATTACCGCCATTTTAGCGTAACCGACAAATATGAAATTTTACAGGAGAAGGATTTTTTAAATATTTGTATGGCGCTTGCGATATTTCTGCTGTCTTAATTTTATTACGCCTGAGCGTATTATTCCTATTATTTTATTAACCTTACAATAAAGATGGTTATTGTCGGTTACGCTAAAATGTGAAAATGTGTTGTATTAACGATAAACTAAACAGTTGCTATAACTCGTTAATTAACGAATTTTGGAGAAAAACGTTAACACTGCTTGGTCCGTTACAATTTAGAGTGTTGCTTGCAATAAAAATCTAAATTTCGATACAAGTGTCGCTTATAATAAATCGGCGGTAATGGCTCGATATAGGCTCTCTTAAGTGGTATGTGATTACCTGAAATAGCTTGTAAATGTTGCTAAACTACATTTTGTTCAGTTTAAAATTATTGTGCAATAAAAAATGTCCAGCTTCAAGAAAAATGGTACGTATAAATTATTTGTTTATAATACAGGAAAATTTGGGCTTACTCAAAATAAAAATCCAAAAATCGCCACTGATACAGTCCGTGTACATTTTCATCTTGTAATGGACAAGCTGAAACCATAACGAGCTCTAATTTTTATTTCACATATACAACAATATATTAATTCAGTTTTATTGAAAAGTGAATATGTAATAAGTAATTTTACAAAGAATTGATCTATTTTTACATCTCGATCAATAGTGGAGAGTTTGATTTTCGATCCATTTATAGTTAAAACGCATAAATAATGTATTAATAGAGGAGACGACAGACGAGAGAGTAAGTAAAATGGAACAGAGAGAAAGAAATATTATGTGTATCGTAAGTGGGTACTTGCAAATATGTAGTTGCTTGAATTGTTTTTTCTTCTCTAGTTATTAAAAACAAGTTACTGTGGAATAAAAGCTTAGTTCAAGGCTGGTCATGTGTCGGAATTTCGCATTGCATATTTTATGCTGGGAAGTTTAATGTTTTCACTTGGTACTTACTACAACTACTTATATTACCTGTTTATTCATATATACACATTCCGAAAGTAATACAAGTATTCATTGTATGTACGTATGGATGGATATTATGTGTATTGTATCTCTTTTATACTTTTTAACAATACAATACAAATTCCAGTACTTGACGATTGAAATATAAACTTTTTTAACTGTGTAATTAATTTGGTTTCGTTTATTTTTATAACTGGCCATACTACTGGAATGGTGTATTCAAAATTCTTTTGTCGTTAAAAATAATTTTGTATGAAACTGTTGTTACGGTTCCAAAGGCGCAAGCCTTTGAAGCCCTTGCAATTCCGTTATGTCTACTCGCGTATCCGTCTATCGCACTCCGATAAAAGATAGGACAGATTGGTCCGTGCAACCACACGGTCTGAGTCGATGCAAACTAATTTTTAAACAATAAAAGTATATATTGGTTTTCGACAAAGAAAAATTAATACATATTTTGGTAAATTTGTCACGTTTCTCCTCTTATGTCAAGTATGCAATACAATTACTTTATGGCCATATTTAGATTTTTAAGCCCACTCATGATACAACCAGATATATGTAAGTTTCTGTGGGTGCTTTTTTAGCTTAAGACCAAGTACTAACTTTTATCAATAATAAAATTTTCTGAGAAATTTGATATAAGAAAGTTTTTCACATATAACCAATTTTCAGGCGGACACTGTACAAGTGTACATATACTTATTCATGAAATTAACTGGAATCAAATGTTTTGGTTTAGAGTTTAATAAATGTGCTGTCAAAGTTTAATTAGAATTTCAAAAAAAGGAAAAAAACGTATTTTTTGTTCAAGCAAAATTTTATCTGCAAAAAGGGCGTAAGTCATACTTCGAAAAAAATCGAAAAAATATATAATGGCAACCGATATTCACTGTTTTTTTATTTTTTTATTTTAATCTTAATGCAAAGAGTATTATTAGTGCTACCAATTGTATAACACGACAATTACCAGTTTTTCAGTCTTCAGATTCATTCTAGACACCCAAACTTTGAAATGATCTTTTCTCAAAACGATATGTCTGTACTTACGCCCCTTTTCCAGCCAGCTTCTCAATTGTTATAAAAAAATTAATTTTAATAAAAAGGAAATGCTTATATGTATTCAGGACCTCTTATCTTTCTTATTAAACCTTTTTATTTCATTTTATTTTGATTCTAAGGACGTTATCTAAAAGTTTGAAAATTTGATTCACACTGAAAAATATATGGACGTAAATTAGAAAGTACAATTTAATGCAGTTTTCAGTTTTCGTCCATATAATTTAAACTTTTGTAATTCATTCAACGCAAATAATTGAGTGGTCGAAAATTAAATCTCTAATCAAGCAGCCAATAGTAATTGTCTAAAATAAAGCTTTTTACTATTTCACAATACTTAGCTAGATTGAGAAATAAAATAAATTTCATTTGATTGTTTCAGTTTTCGTCCAAGTGGTCGAAAACTGAAGTTTTTAAAGAATTGGTTACTTAATATCCGTCCACCAAATTTTTACAACTTAATTTAAATTTATACAAAATTTTCACTTCTATGTAATTATGTTCATAATGTGTCTTAAATATTAGTATAAAAACAAAATACCCCTGTCGCAGCATCCTGCATAACATAGCGAATTTCCGTTTATAAAAGTTAGTTTTTCTTGGAAACTAGTTGACATAGCATAATAGTTTGAAGACCTTTTTTATGTGATTTTTTCTCCTCTTTCCAATAGTGTAAAAAAATTTCACAAAAATTTTTGAATAAGAGGAAATTTTGGCAAAAAGTTAATTTTTTTCACGAAAATTGCTAAAAAAGACATGTTCCAGGCATCGGTTGTGTCTGGTTAACGAACTCGTCCAACGGTTTGGGACTTCCAATATTTTCACCAAATTTCATAAACGTAAGACATTTCGTTCGAGAATTATCGCGCGGACACACACACACACACACACACACACACACACACACACATATATATATATATATATATATATATATATATATATATATATATATATATATATATATATATATATATATATATATGTATATATATAAATTTTAGTGACTATTTTTTTCGGTTTCTAGGGACCTCAAAACAAATTTCTGCCATAGTCCCGGGCTCAAGTCGCGTCATGACAGTGGCTGTAATAGCGAATTCCATTCGCTAAAACTGTCAACAGTGATGTACTTATTTGAAAAATATGTATATTAGAGGTACAAATACATTCACACACATAGATATACGTATACTATTGCAGTTATAGTGAGTTCTATACATACATACACATTATATGATTATACACATACAACATAGTTGTAAACACACTAAAATTATAGAAAATAAATTGACTTTTTTTTTCTTATTTTCTCAAAAACTAGCTAACCTAGAATAATAGTTCCAAAACCTTTTTTATGTCATTTTTTCCCGTCTTTGCAATGGTGTAAAAAAATTTGACAAAAACTTTTAAAGTATAGCAAATTTTGGCCAAAAACTCATTTTCACGAAAAATGCTCAAAAAACCATGTTCCTGAGCGCCGACGTTTTTGGCTGAAGAACTCATCCAAGATTTTTGGACTTCCAACGTTGTCACCAAATTTCGTAAAACTAGCAGTTTTTCCTGAAGCGCTATCGTGCTGATACATAAATACATAAATACATATATACATATATATATATATATATATATATATATATATATATATATATATATATATATATAATTTTAGTGAATGTTATTTTTGGGCTCTAGGGACCTCAAAACAAATTTCTGCCATATTTTCGGGCTGAACTTCGACTATGGCTAACACCATAATAGCTGAATTTCCAGAATTCTTTCTGGAAATTCGCTAAAATAAAACTTAATCATATCATAACAGTATTAAAACTAACCGTGAAACGTCATCATATCACTATTTTTTTTTTTTGTATACTCACACACTGTCCGCACAACACGAAAACAAGTAATTAATTAATAAGTTTTTTTAACTGAAAAGCTGAAATGTCACTGTCACATAGAATATTAGTAACAATTTCCAGTGAATTCAAATCTGCTGTCAAAAACACTTCAAATAACAGATTTGGTGTCAACTTCCAGTATAACCTGAAGTGGCAGCAAGTTAAAAATATTTGAATTAAAATCTTCATAATTGGAAACTTCTATAACCAAATTTTCAAAAATCCTTTTATTTAGAAGACCATGAACTTTTAATGAAGATTATATTTGAATCATCTGTATATAACCATTTGGGAGATTAGATTAAAATCTTGCTAAGATTGATCGGGAGGTTAATATCTATATTCCCTGTAAATTTCAACTCAATAAATAGCTTTTGAGTTAAATCGGTTCGTACAAACAGACAGACAGTCAGACAGACAGACAAAAATTTTTTTAAAGTTATACTTGGTATACATGTCGAATTTGCTAACTGAAAAACATACTAATACCTAAAAATTCGAAAATCACAGGCAGACCCTTCTATTTTATTTTTATAGGTATTGATGTCAGCTTGAACATACTTTCTTAAAAATATTCAAATCTCTATTTTTACTGTTAACTTTTTTTTTAATACCACATTGAAGATTCTCAAGCTTGTCAAGATTATGACGCTCATTATTCTTCTAGCCATTTTCTCTTCCATTTAAAATTCAATTGTGTATTATTAAATATCGGAAAAGTAGCAGTTTCTTGAAATACCATAAATATTGCAAAAATTTCTTTATACAACTATTTTAAAGCACCCTGTTAAGGGTGTTTCAACTGCATTTGTGCATAGAAACCATGACTATTGTAAAATATTTTAATTGATATACTCCTGCTTGATTAACTTAAATCCAGGAGTTCCCAAAATGTTAAGTCCCGTGGTACCCTTTGGCTTTTGGCTCCAAAACTCAAATTAAAAAGTTATTAAAATATAGGTAAGTATAGCTAAAGAGTAGAGTATAAGAGCCAAAAAAAAAAACACTTCTACTTAACAGTAAAAATCTTCCTATCACTAAAAAAATGCTACAGTCATCATGAGTCATGAATTTTAATTTGGTTGATATAAAAAGTTGTTTAATAAAGTTAAATTTAATAAGGAAAATGGCCTAGTTTGACGGTAGTTAATTTCCATTTTCTATTTGGCATATGTTCAACAAAACCATTTTCCATTTTGTATTTTAAATGTGTTTCCGAAAACCATTTTCCACTTTCTACGTTAAATGGATTCTATAAAACATTTTGCCCAACCCTGCTAAACGCACGCATATGTCGACAAAATTCAAACACGACAATTATTAAAATTTATTGACGATAATTATTAAAATTTATATTCATATCATTATTCATTTGTTTTTTGTTTTTGTTTTAATGTTTTAATCAGAATTACCTTTAAAGTCGAAAAGAATAATTATTGTACATAATATGTATGTACCAGCGCTACGGCTAGATTACCTGGCTATAGTACACACGTTTACAGCTGATTATTAAAAAAAACCTGTGTATGCAAGTGTCACCACAGGAAACCGGAACAAAAACAATTTAAATGAAGGGTAATTGTTTCTGGTTAGATGTTGCTTTTTCATTTATATATGTATAAATGCAGAATGCAGATATTATGTATACTGAACATGTATCCATATATATTATGTGGAGTAAATATTCAAAAAGTGTTTTGTCACAAAAATTCAGAATTGAGTTAGGTATATCATATAATATAATTCGCACTGGTTCATATCTGCCTAAACAGTTCAAATGCCGTCAAAAATTTTTTACCCTATTAAAATTGAGAAAAAAAAAATGATGAAATTATTCAAACCGCGTTTTTTTTCATAAAAATATTTCGCTATTTCTCTTTGTGAACTTCGTACATCAAAAACTACATGGTTTAGGACACACAATAAACATATTAAATACTGTATTTCTATATATACTTATCTATCTATCTATCTATCTATCTATATATATATATATATATATATATATATATATATATATATATATATATATATATATATATATATATATATATATATATATATATATAGGTCAACATCAAAGGGTGTAATTAGCATAAATCTTAAGTTCATACTGATGAAAACACAGATTTAAATACATTGTTTTTGTGTGTCGAAAAATTGGGGGTTTTCAGATACGAGATTCACCAAGAGAAATAGCGATTTGAAACATTTTTCTTCATAAAAGGAAAACATTTTAACGAAAAATGAATTTTAATTGTACTTTTTAAACTATGTAATTTATAAAAAAAAACCCTAAACATTGCAACCACTTAAATAATAAGTTGAATAGTTTTTGATGATTTTGCAACATTTTGGTAATTGTGACAAAACACGTTTTAAATATTCACTCCACATATTATGTAGGTACATAATAATTATCAAAAAGAATAAAATAAAATGAAGATATAAAAAGCATAGGTATTTATGAGCGCATTTACAGGTTTTCGCACATAATTTATTATGCGCCAAAGTCTTTTATTGTTCAGAAATGTGGGAAATATTGTAATCATTATCATACTATGTGAAAGAAGATATGATAATAGGCGAAGATAGATTTAGGCTAGGGATCGTGAAATACGAAATGGTAAATTTTTGGGAGCAATATAAGAAAAAAAAACTTTTTTTTTAAAAAAAAAAAAAACTTTAGACTCTTCCGGACTCGGAGTAAAAATGGAATAAATCGGGCGTGGGAATTGACAATTTTTCTTGAGATCGGGAATGGACGAGACAGACAAATCAATTTTGAGAATGGACGTCCATGAAAGAGCTCTATTTTAAAATTTTGAGGATCATTGTTTTATTTTGATTAAATCTTTTTCATAAATATTTTCATATTCTTGGAAAAAAATATATTTTAAAATAGCTTAAAATTGCTTCTTAGAAACATTCTACGTGCGATATAGCTATTTAAAGTTTTAAAGTAGTAATAAAAAAAACATATAAATTTTATAATTGTACAGTGCCACTGAACTTTCAAGATATATGTATAAATTTCTCTTAACTAAAAAAAAAAATTTCTCACTGGACACAAAGGGAACATGAATGATATTTGTTATGGTAAGGGTAAGTCTTTAACAAGTAAAGCTATGTCAAAAAATAAGATCAAAATCTAATGAAAATTTTAAGCTCATTTGGAAGAACGTTTTGGAATTATAAGAAATTACAATTAAATATATCAAAATTTACCAATTAACTGTGTAGTTCCATTTTTATCTCTCTCCTCCATACAAACTACAGATGTATTTTTCTTTTCTCCCTTTCGTTCCTCGGTTGAACGTAATTTTCTTACATTAAACCGAAAAAACATTCAATTGAAATAACTTTTTTTTATTACAAAATATGAAAATGAAGCTATTTTCTTATAGTTTAGCAAAATATATTCTCATAAATCACGTTTCCTTACTGTGAATGTTTAACTATGAAAATTGTGTAACCAAATGGTAACACAATTCATTTAAGATCGCTTTTTGAAATTTAACCAGCACGTGATAAGTAATTCATGATTATTCATGAAGTTTTACATTCAAATTTGACTCTGATTCTACACTTCCCTCAAGTAGCCCAGCATAGCTTTCAACATAACTCCTTTCTGCACCCAATCAGGCTACGTAATTTATGGATACTCCCATAATCTCTGCAAAATTTCACCAGTTTTTGGCCAGATAAAATTTTTTCATAGATAAAACTTACTGCCAAGTTTACCGTTTTTCTACTCAAAATTTTTTAAAATTCCAATTATTCGAACATAAACCAGAAAATTTATTATCAACTCAAAATATTTCTTTCCTAAAATTTTATAGAAAATACTGTATAATAAGCTTTTGTTGCGTTAATAGCTTCAGCCTCAATAACCGTGTTCTTTTGTTCAATGAGAAAAAAAATGATAAAAACGAAATAATAATATAGGTACTTGAAAAATTTCCAATTATTAATGTATTTTAAATTCATATAATAACATTATACCTCGTTCAGTGTATAATGTTTGGACATGTCCAGTACAGGTTATCTGTAAATTACACACCTTAGTCTGAAATGCATAGAGAACATGTTTAGTTACCGACAAAACGTGAGAATATGCGGAACGACTACATACGTCAAAATATTATTGTGCTCATATCAAAGTGGAAACACCGGCCGTCCCTTGCCCTGTAGCGCCTCGCAAAAATACGTTGTAATGGATGTTGCGGCGCAGAGACGTTACATATTTATGGCTGTATTCAATTCCAGCTTAATTTTCGCTGCAAGATAATGATAATGACATAAGTTTTAATCGCAATACAAAAATTGAAAGCAAATATTTGTGGCATTTTTTGATACTTTAAAAAATAAATAACAAGAAACTATTGAAGTTTAATAAATTGTTGTCCAAATATGAAAGTGAGACTTTTGGGAAATGTTTTAAATAAATAATACACCTCCCATTTGCTACTAATATAAAATAATTTTTTAGTGAGCCCTGCATGCTGGGGACAGTTTCAAGTAGGGTTTCCGATCTCTGGCCAAAAAATCGATCTTGTGGAATGATTCGAATCGTTAAACCAAAAATCGATGCAGGAGAAAATCGGCTTATAAAAGATCGATCTGATGAAAATCGATTCAATTTTTGTACTTACAGAAAATAAAAGATATATAAAAGTTTTAATGAAGTTTCTTACTGGGTCATCCATAAACTAGTTTCAAAAACAAATTTTAATTTCCTTTGAAGATGAACTGCTGAATTTAATATGAATAAAATGGTTTTCAGTTTGCGCTAAAAGTGTCACATGAATCCAAAATTTGACTCAATTTTCTATAAATGAATCATAAAAGTGGTAAAATTATTTGATAACATAAGTACATAGTTAAAATATATTTTACAATAATTTTGAAAAAATATCATATTTTTAGTAAAAATATTCTAATTTAAATTGGAAAAGATCAATCTCCGATTCCGTAAATTTTTCACGATATCTACATCGATTTGGTCTCCAAAGATCGATTCGAAAAATCGAAGATCGGCTCTCCAAAAATCGATTTTCGATAAAATCGAATCGAAATCGGAAACCATAGTTTCAAGATCACATATCTGAAATCGAAATTCCTCTAACAATAAGTTAAACCGTTGAGTCGCTAGACGACAAAAAATTTTTCGGTGAAAATGCTATAATTCGAAAACAATGCAAGATTAAATAAATAGAATTTTCGCGAAATAGAGATCAAAGAGGGGTATAAAAGGAAGTGGAAAAAATATTTCAAAAGTCTTTAAGTGTAATACTATCGTTGTTGATTATAATGAGCATTGCAGAGATAGTTTATTGAAATTCTCATATAATCTCATTAAAATTATAAATAGGTATATCGTCAGCTGAGAATCGGTTTATTCCAAGTCCATTTTTTTTGAAATTTTTTCTAAATGGTTGTTTTGATTATTTGTGACGAACTTTTCAATTCTTGGACATTTCTAATGTCTTTTTCTGCCAACAAAGATTGCTCTTCGAAGCAGACCCAACAAGAGAACGGGGTAGTCACGGTTGTAGCCTCGGTGCTCAGGCTTGAAGAGGGGGTTCGAGTAGGCAGCCCGGAAAAAGTAAAAAGAGCTCTTTTTTTACTTGTCACCTTTTTGGGGAGAGAAATTTTAAAAAAAATGTGTTTGTTCTCCGGAGCTCGCTGTTTCTCTCCACGACCCTGCCTAAGGGAGGGTAAATTAAAACTTTCTTTACAGGAATGTAGTATTCTTGTGGGAACTTAATAAAATAAAGATAGAGATTAGAGTAAAGTAAATTTTTGTTTTTCATCAAATGTTGCTATTTTCAATTTCAAATATCATCGAGTGCCTGTAAAACATTACTACGTATGACAAACTTTTGTTCGGATTTAAACATACGCAGTATTCATATGTTCACTGATCGTTCAGCTACACTGAAACTTTAAGCACTCGATTTCTTTGGTTAGTATGACCAAAATCCAAATGTAAATAAAAAATCACAAAATGATTGAAAAGATTATCAAACTAGATCGATAATTGGTCATACTAACCAAAGAAATCGAGTGCTTAAAGTTTCAGTGTAGCTGAACGATAAGTGAACATATGAATACTGCATATGTTTAAATGCGAACAAAAGTTCGTCATACGTAGTAATGTTTCACAAGCACTCGATAATATTTGAAACTGAAAATAGTAACTGTTTTTAGCATTAGAGAGAGTGGTTGAATAGTTGTCGAATTGGGGCGGCTGCCGAACAGAGAATCGTTGGTCTAGTGGCGAAGACACTTGGCTAGTTTAGTGATGAGCAAATTCAAGACCAAGACTTGGTCTTGTTCTTGCATTAAGAATCTTGGTCTTGGCCTTGCTAGAGCAGTTTGAGTCTTGGTCTTGGTCTTGGTCTTGCAAAATGCACTCTTGGTCTTGGTATTGCTAAAAAATCTTGCACTTTCTTGCATTTTTTTATTACCGAATTTTTTCCTTCTAAAACCAGAATTTTCTCTTTTTACGGTATTAATTATACTATGCTTTTTTCTTGCTTTTGTCTTGGTCTTGCTCACTTGAGTCTTGGTATTGGTCTTGCAGCCATACTTATAGTCTTGGTCTTGGTCTTGCTCTTAGTATACATAGTCTTGGTCTTGGTCTTGCATTTTTTGCAAGACCAAGACCAAGACAGCAAGACCAAGACTAATTTTGCTCAACTAGTTACCGGGAGATCCTGGGTTCGATTCCCAGCCGATCCAATTTGATAATTTTTTCAATTATTTTGTGATTTTTAATTTTTAATCAAATGTTGTGTTAAATCTAGATTAGATGTATACTATCCATGTAGTAGATAGGTCTTCGTTTTTAAATGCAAATTTGAATTAATTTCGAAGTTCATCATGATAGGAAAATAATGAAAAGTGTCAAATAATGTAAGGGTGATTATCGAACAACTTTCATTTGTAACTCTTCAGCAATTGTTCGATGTATGTTTCAGTATGCGGTCTAGCATTATCCCACAGGAAAACGATATCAAAACTCAACTTTCTATGTTTTTTGTTATGATGACGCCTTTAAGCTTATTGAGTGTTTCACAGTAACCTCAGAGTCTCTTTCCATAACGGCACATCATTTATAATCGGTGGAATCCCACCGATTATAAATTTCGATAACAGCGGTCATTTCGAAAATCTCCATTGTAGCAAGAAACGGTTGATCGACATTTAACCGGGAACTGGTCGGAACTCATATTGATCCAGACTACACGACCATATTTAAATCACGCCACTACTTTTCCCACTCTTTCACGCACCAGACGAAAGTGGAACTTTCTTTTGGAATAAACCTCGTACATGATCCCAAAAAAACTATTTAAAGCACCTAATTTACCTAATCTGGGCGGTTTCTTAAAACTGGAACGTGTAATGATTGTTCTATTTTAGCCAAAATCAATATTTTTACAATTCTCTAAAATGATGAAAGTAGTTTGAATGACTCACATCCATATATTTTAGGTGCAATGAATTTTATTTTATGAACTCGAGTCCCGCGCTTACGTAATATTATGCGTATGCCGGGGTACAGAGACGCGCAGACGTACACTACGTGATACATGGCGACGATGCGAACATTTAATACTACAATTGACAACCACAACTTTCGTTAACAATGATAAAAGTGAACATGAATAAATTTTGTTTGTAGGAGAAATGACAGTATAGGTACGTGTAATTATAAATGTATGAAATGAACAAAGCTACATATTTCAGGAAGCTATTTACCAGACAGACACTCTTTTAAGAATTAATTGGAATTAACATTCAACAGAGTCGTTAGTATGTTATATAGAGGTCGTGAGAGTTCGCATAAATTCCTTTCTTGTTACGACATTCTTCAAAAAAGCACTTTTATTAAGACGCTACAATTTTAATTAAATATAGGCAGTAAATGTAAAAATAAAAATATTGTAGGCATTTACATGAAGCACACAAATGGTCGTTCTCATTTTGTAAGTTTTACCCTCCCTTGAAAAGTGTCTTCCTACATGTCCTCCTTTTTAATATTTGAATACTAATCTGTAATTCCTCCATCACTCGATGCAAAATTGTCTGCTAGAACTAGTGCTAGCAATCGTAATAGGAATTGTGCTGACTTGCTAGATTTTAAACGCAGACCCTGTCCTATTTCCGTGGTTACTTCTTTGGTACATTTAACCGTTGAACGCAAACAATGGTAAACGTATTGGAGCCATCTACGTACTCAGCCCAATTATACATTATATTCAACCAGTCTCACAGAAAGCGATTACAGTGCTCAGCATAGTAGCTCACTTGGAGCTCGGCTACGAAGTCAAACAGCCAATCTAACAGCAATACAAGCATCGTTTGATACAGGTTAAAATCGCTCTACTGGATCGATGCCTAGCTGATTCGTTGTGCACAGTGTGACGAATTTATCCGAAAATTAAATAAATTGCGTTCGTTAGTTCGTTCGTTCGTGAATTTTTTTTCGTCTCGCATATCTCGAGAACAAATGGTGATATCAACTCCGGACTAATTTCATTAGATGCGTAATCAAAAAATGAAGACCGGATAAAGTTTTCAGCAAAGTGGGATTAACGGTTTGCTTTTTGTGGTAAAAAAACCGAATTAACTTTTCTTCTACCGAATTAACTAAGAATTCTGTTTGAAAATGAACTGACGGTTCGAAACAATATTGTCACAGTTTCAAAATAAAAGTGGTATTTTTGCGAAGTAAAATATTTGTGTATTATTTACAAATATGGGATACCATAAAATAACGCTCAAATCTATTAATAGTAAAAGCTTTTTCTTAAAAAACATTTTTTTTATTTTTTACTTTATTTTCTACTTTTCAGTCTGATCACAATTAATTTAATAACTTAAAAAAAATTAAAGAAGTTTACCTATATTTTAACTATATTTTACCTATATTTTAATCGGTTAATTTACTCTAATCCAGGGGTCGGCAACCTGCGGCCCGTTGCAAGCTTTCGTGCGGCCCGCCAAGCAATATAACTTTTCGAACAATTTGCTCTGCCACTGCAGAGTTGAGCATACTTTATACTTTTTTTGTTCTCCGATGTTTTATGTAAATGAAACATGTAAATAAAACTGTTACTAAATATTTTACCTCATGTTGATTTTTAATAATATTTATATTAATTTGTGTTACAAAAAAAGAAAATGCCCCTGTCGCAGTATCCTGCATAATATAGCGAATTTCCGTTTACAAAAATTAGTTTTTCTCGGAAACTACTTGACATAGAATTATTTTTCAAAAATCCTTTTTATGTGATTATATTCTTCTCTTTCCAACGGTGTAAGAAAATATGACAAAAATTTGAGGAAATTTGGGCAAAAAACTCACTTTTTCCACAAAAACTTTTTAGGCAAAAATGCCTAAAAATCCATTTCGGGCATCATTCAGACGTGTCTGACTTTTTGGACTTCCAGTATTTTTACCAAATTTCGTAAAAACAGGATTTTTCGTTCGAGAGTTATATAAATTTTAGTGAATGTCATTTTTGGCTTCGAGAGACTTCAAAATAAATTATTTCTTTCATAGTTCCGGGCTCAAGTAGCATCAAGGCAGTGGCTCTAATAGCTAAATTTTCGATTCGAAAATTCGTTTAAAAAGCCTATTTAAGCCACATACTACATTAAAAAATATTTGACTGTGCGGCCCGCTAAAAATTTTTTTTTTTAAAAATGGCCCACCATCCAAAAAAGGTTGCCGACCCCTGCCCTAATCAAACATAACTATGGGAACAGAAAATTGCAATTTAAAATCAATGGACAATATTTGACAATTCGAAATGTCAAAAAAATTGCATAGGACTAAAAATCAACAATTTTGGTTTGGGTCGATTTAGGGCAAAACTAATTATACAATATTGTATTGTCATCAAGGTTAGACAAGTATGCAAAATTTGAAACCTCTAGCTCAATTAGAAGTTGTCTAAATTTTGATTCCAAGATTTGATCTAAACCAACATACTAACATAGCAAGTTAAATAAAAGCTTTTAAAGAAGGTCGATATTTGATGTTTTTTTGGCGAATTCCCTTTAATTTATTTGTTTACTTCCGAAACTGTGAATATATTGAATAAACTCTTTTTTTAAATTGAAAATATGTATTAAATTACTATTGTACTAATGTTTAAACTTGATTTGATAATAGCACTAACAAAATAATATATTATAAAAATGAAAGATAAATTGTAGTCAATAATAACAAAAATAAAAAAATAAATAATAATAATAATAGGAGAAATGTAATGTGAAAAATTAATAAGATAATAATTTTGTACTAAGAAGATTGGTGTGCCGTAAGGTGTTTCTTCACCCGCTGTGAATGTTCGTTATCTTTCATTCGTCATACTAAACCAATTGCTCTTCTTCATCGTTGCTATGTTTGTTGCGTACCACCACTGCTATCAATGGCTATCAACGCACCAAATCTTCGGTCAGAGTCGGTAAATCTTTTACCATTGTTCTAGATATAAAAAAAAATCCATTAAAAAAAGAATAAGAAGATAAAAATAAATAACGAATCTCTTCTACATATTCATTATTTTCAGAGAGTCATCCCATTGTATTTTGATGTTTGGCCTCTTTCTAAATTGAAACAACCAAATGTAGGATACTTTTAAGAAAATCGAATGTTAGTAGTGAATTCTTAAATTCCTTCATGACATATCGATAAGAAATACATGTATATTGGGCCGATTACAGATTCTGAAATGTGGCAAAATTTTTATTTTTATATACTACAAACCTATATAAACAACAATAACAAGAATAATAATTTTCATTACAATTTTTTATTTTTAAGGGGAAATTCGCCAAAAAAACATCAAAAATCGACCTTTTTTATTATATATATATATATATATATATATATATATATATATATATATATATATATATATATATATATATATATTTTTATACAAATAAATATTTTATTAAAAAACTTTACAGATTACAAAAACAATTTTTTTTTTAAAAATTCAAAAATGAGCTGAGTATAAATGGTTTTAAAGTCGACACTGTGAGATTTTTCCACCTTGATGGTTCCTCGCGGTCTGAAATCCCCAGTGAACCAAAATAAGAAAATCAAGAATTTTCTGAAAATACGAGATACACATAAACAGCCACCATTTTGAAAATATGTTACCGAACCAAAAGATCGTAGTTCCTGCCAAAATGACGAGGAATAATATGCACTTTGATTTATGTCGATATTTCAAATACTTTTTGAGATACATGAGGAACCATGTCGAAAAATGTACTTTCGAGAGAATAGCATTTAAAGTCTTTTTTTTAAATGGAATTATAGTAAAGTGCGTGCACTAAAATGCACATAACTTTTTGATTTTTCATAAAATGGGAATTATGGCGGGAGTCCCGAATTTTTGCAATTATAATGACAAAATACAATTAAAATAATAGTAATTGTTTATTAATACAATACCACAACAACCACGAGCTGGTAGTTGATCACGATCAGAAATAAAAAAATTTAAAAATTCTAATTGGCTACAAGTAGATTGGCTGCATTAGCTTAAGTCAGATTGACAAAGATGAATTTATATAAATCATGATATTCGTTTTTAACATCAAAGTAACATCTAAAACTATATAATAATTTTGATATACATTATTTATGTATCTTTGATTTACTACAGCTGTCCCAAAGTTAAGATTTGAGCTTTGTATCTACATAATTATATGGTAAAGTATCGAAACCCAAAAAACTAATACTGTGCCCAAATTTGTAGTAATTAAATTGTAGTAAATATATAAGATTTCGACTTTGTGGACGCCTACACGGAGAGAAAAATCATATAATTTTTGTAGATAAAATTTCAGAAAAATTACCATGCTCTTTTATAATGCGTGCGCGATCTGGCTATGTTACTTGCCACACCAGCCTGGCTATGTGACCTTCATGTATGATTGTGTTGATACCTTCTACACTCTACAGCCTGCCTCGCTATGTGACAGCGTTGATATCTTCTCTTTCTTTCTTTCTACTATTAGCAGATAGCATTTGAAATATTATAAAACAGGATGGTAATTTTTGTAAGAAAAACAATTAAAAAATATTTTTCTGTCGGCAATGGAACTTTTTACTATGCTGTTTTACAAATATTACGGAGCTAATATTATGGAACGAACATTCTATGCTTTAAATTTTCTATGATTAATTATAATTTTTATATTTTTACCGTACAAAATTGAATATGTTCGCCTTTTACACGTCGATTGTAGTGCTGAGCACAGTAATTTTTATATGAATTTTCTCTCCGTGTAGGAACAACAGGAACTCTATAAGATTCGTTTAATAAAACTGTTAAAAACTACAGTTGACTGTTTACGGTTTATATTTTCATGGTAATCTGAATTTATAACAAATTATTATTATATTCATAAAGTTGTTATTATAGTGCTGGTGGGGGCCCTGGGAATGTTGAGAACAATTTTGACATTTCTCTATTCAGTTACATAACAAAATACAGTAGAGTCTCATTAATTCAAAC
The DNA here is from genome assembly GCA_035578155.1 of Brachynemurus nebulosus. Lineage (NCBI taxonomy): Eukaryota > Metazoa > Arthropoda > Insecta > Neuroptera > Myrmeleontidae > Brachynemurus > Brachynemurus nebulosus. The sequence goes on along the minus strand of JAPWDM010000001.1, from coordinate 9,616,625 downwards.
CTGCGATAATTCGAAACTCTCGATAATTCAAAGGTATCACGAGTTCCCCACAAAATCTTTTTATATTTCGAACTAAAACAATACATTTTTATACACTTGGTAATTCGAACGAAAAAATCATTTGCTACGTAACAAAACGACGCGTTAATTCGAACTCATGAAATCGCGTCAAACACTCGACAATTCAAAGTTGCAGAGAGAAAGAGACAAAAAGATTGTAAGTACATTTTGAGACAAGTTCAAGTGAATTCATCGCAAATGCTTAAAAAATTAAAATTGTTACCTGCGATAATTCGAACCTCTCTGTAATTCGTAATATTTTGAGTCCCTCGAGTTTCAAATTAACGAGAGTCGACTATATATAATATTCAACAAACAGTGGAAGCGCTGTATATAACGTTTTTAACGTTATTCACAGCGCTCCCATAGTTTAATTTTCATTTTACATAATTTTTGTCAGCATGGTCGAAGAACACCTAATTCTCCATACTTTAAATTGCTCAAAACACTTTCTTTTAGTAATGGGACGATGGCGCTAGGTTTACGTAAACCTAGCCGTCCCTTTTGTTTTTCATATTTTCTCGAAAACAGTAAGAACACCTAAATAAAATACCTAAAATACACCTATTTTTTTATCTAGTAATTTTTTGTGATTTTGCAAATTTTTTGTGGGTGACTAGCTTTATAGAGGTTATTGCTGATTAACTACCAACTCACGGTTGTTGAAATATGACTGCTTGTCTTTATTTACAAGTTTGCATTTGTTTATTATTTTTAATAGGTAATTCATTACCTAGCAAGGCCATTTAATTTAAATTTCACTTGCTGATTGGTGCCGCCTTATAAATTCCGTTTGCTTATTGGCTTAAAAGCAGAAGCAAATGTGTTTTTACTCCCTTGAGACTAAAAGTGACACTTTACACCCTATCATAAGGAACTAAAATGGGTATTTGAGTTCCGGAATGGTAAAATAGTATGTTATACACCAAGGGACTAAAGTGTAAACAAATCACACGAGGGATGAAAAAAAAAACACTTATGTCCTGTCGTGTATATACTATGTTTTGCAATTCCGAATAGTTTAAAATTACAAAAATTAAAAAAATTACATAAATGTCATTCAAATTGTATGTAATAATATTCCATCAAGTATACTGTACAATACAAGATAAATGTTTGTCTCTATCTACAAGTTTGAATTTGTTTATTATTTTCAATTACCTAGCAACGCTATTTAACTTAAGTTATAATATATTTCTGTAAATTGTGCTTGCTGATTGGTTTAAATGCGGGAGTAAAATAATTTTTTAGTCCCTTGGGCCTAAAAGTGAATCTTTTAGTCTCTTGGGACTAAAAGTGGCACTTTACTCCCTATTATGAGCAGGACCGCATCTAAGGGGGGGGCAAACCGGGGCCCCTGCCCCGGGCGTCATTTTCAGGGGGCACCATAATCATACTAGGTCGGTCTATATGAAATGGTCTAAAAAAAAGTTGGTTGCTCGACCATTTTAGAAAAAATTAATATTCTTCCAGTTGTTTCTATATTATATTTGAAGTACTGAGAACAACTCTTAAAAAATTATCTTTAACCGTTTAACCGTGGTAGCCATTTTTGTTTTCCAATTTGCGCTGATTTTTGTGTTTGCAGCTATTTATGCCAATGCACATATTTCATAAGCCGTTCATCCTAAAAGGTTGAAATAAAAACCATTTTAAAGGTAATTAATGTATCTTTATTTTAAGTAATGTCCATATTGAACCTATATTTTCGACAATTCCATAAGAAAACTTTATCTAAATATATTAAAATTTAGCAAAATTCACTTTTTGAACATTTTTTTTTCTTATAGAAGGAAGAATGTTTTAAACCTCTTACAAGTAAAGGTCCCGAGGCCGGACCTATCGATTTTGATGAAACTTAAATATCTTATAGAACACTAAAAACTAAGGGACACGTATTTTTTTTTATCTGCGGAAAAACGGTTTGAAGGGGTGAAATCGCCCTCCAAAAATTGGGGTAAAAATTTAATTTTTCAAATATCTCGAAAACAGTAAGAGATAGAGCAAAAGTTTAAATTGGCGATATTACTCTTTTTTAAAGAGCTATCTATTGATATGCAATTTGTTCAAATTACATCAACAGGGTGGTTGGGAGTTAAAATTAGGGGGTTAATTTTGCAAAAAGGGAGTGAAAAATAAACAGTATAAAAATTTTGTTTACAGATTTGAAATCTACGTCAAAAAATCTAATTGACCTGTTTTTGCTCAATATCCTAATATTAAATCTAGGGGTAGTTAACTAGAGGGTGACTATGTCGAATAATCGTACTATTTGGGTATTTCAAGAAGGTCTTCTTCATGGAAAATAGCTTAAGACAATTAGAATAACGTAGAAATGAAATTCTCGAATTCAAAATTGAGTTTGAGCAACATTGGAGAGGGGTTGAGTCACCCTCTTAAATTACATACTAGTTTATATACACTAATTTTTGCTATTAACACACTGATAGTGGGTAAAATAATGTTACAATAAGTAGTTCTGAAGTTGGACTAAAATGAAATTCTCGAATTCAAAATTGAGTTTGAGCAACATTGGAGAGGGAGTGAGTCACCCTCTTAAATTACATACCAGTTTACATACACTAATTAACACACTGACAGGGGGTAGTAATGTCACAATAGATCGTTCTGAAGTTAGACTATCGTATGTAAGGTTTTTATTAGGTTTCGTTATTTTAGGTTAGGTTATGTAATTTTCGGTATCGATAATTTTCGATAAGGAAAACTATAATATCCATTAAAAAACAAACCTAATAAAGACCTTACATATGATAGTCCAACTTCAGAACCACTTATTGTGACATTATTTTACCCACTATCAGTGTGTTAATAGCAAAAATTAGTGTATATAAACTAGTATGTAATTTAAGAGGGTGACTCACCCCCTCTCCAATGTTGCTCAAACTCAATTTTGAATTCGAGAATTTCATTTCTACGTTATTCTAATTGTCTTAAGCTATTTTCCATGAAGAAGAACTTGAAATACCCAAATAGTACGATTATTCGACATAGTCACCCTCTAGTTAACTACCCCTAGACTTAATATTAGGATATTGAGCAAAAACAGGTCAACTAGATTTTTTGACCTAGATTTCAAATCTGTAAACAAAATTTTTATATTGTCTATTTTTCACCCCCATTTTGCAAAATTAACCCCAAAATTTTAACCCCCAACCACCCCTGTTGATGTAATATGAACAAATTGCATATCAATAGATAGCTCTTTAAAAAAGAGCAATATCGCCAATTTAAACTTTTACTCTATCTCTTACTGTTTTCGAGATATTTGAAAAATTAAATTTTTACCCCAATTTTTGGAGGGCGATTTCACCCCTTCAAACCGTTTTTCCGCAGATAAAAAAAAATACGTGTCCCTTAGTTTTTAGTGTTCTACAATATATTTAAGTTTCATCGAAATCGATAGGTCCGGCCTCGGGACCTTTACTTGTTAGTATTTCTTATGAGAATAGCTGTATACGGGTACAACCACCCATTATGAAACAAATACACACTATTTCAATTGTGAAACTTGTATCTTTTAATTTTTATAAACTTCCGAAAACTGATTTTTTTCCAAATTTTGGAATTTTGCGCTCCTGTATCTCTGACGAGGCTGGTGATAAAAATTGAAATTTGCACAACTTGTAGTGCTTTCGGAGTAGATTTATTAAAATAAAACATCAACTTGTACCTATTTTGATTCTTTAAAAAACCCTCAATTTTTATCATTGCAGCAACGGGAAAAATAGGAGTTCTTATATTAAGTAAAGGACTTATCTTCTTGTGAGTTTTTTTGACAATTTATGTCAAACGTTGGAGAGCGAGGGGGGGGCGCCATTTTCAAGCTTCTGTCCCGATTCTAAAAAATCGTAGATCCGGGACCGATTATGAGGGACTAAATCATGTCTTTTAGTCCCGGAATTGCAAAAATATTTTTTACTGATTCCAGTATCACTCACTACAAAATTTGATACAGAATTAAAAACACAGCAAATGCAATTCCCCGTCTATTATTGTAGAACAAATGGTATAAATTCCATAACCTATCTTAACTGGCGCTAAAACAGCTAAATGGTGTTAATAAAGGAATATTTTCATAATTAGAAAGAGATGAACAATCTAAAAATATTACTTACATATGTTTTAATATGTATGTATATACAGTAACACATAAGTACAGACTTTAAGCAGACGAATGAGGAACAGTACATATGAAAACGTGTATAATGAAGTGAAACAGAATCCAAAAATTAAAAAGATGAATGGGAGAAAAGGAACTGACTAATATACAAATGTGCATGTGTGCGTATGTGTGTGGTAAAGTGTTAGCGGGAACCGTACTATGTACATAGTTGCGCTATGCGCTATACTTGGCCATACGTAGATATACATATATATCACTGTTTTAATTTTGTTGTTTCGTCTGTCCGTCCCGTAATTTAACTTGTCCGTCTGGGCGCATTCTTTACAATGCAGGAGGCATTAATGAATGAATGAACCTGCATCGTATACATACGATATGTACAGTGGTGGCCACATAAATAGCACACTTGTTAAAAATTCTGAATATACACGTGTAAATTAATAAAACTATTCAATAAACTTATTCAGTATACTTGATTACATTTAGATACTCATAAATTAATAAAAAATTTACATTGTCAGAAATAAATGTAATCAGCTTTCATCGGAGTAAGACATTTTTTCAAGTAGTTGTATATTCATGTGGTCATATAAATAGCACACATCATTATTTTCATTGGAACAGTGAACTAGATAACATCTCTCAAAGATTAAAATTAATATTAATCATATTAATTTGTTTTAAAAAGTATTTTTGATTTATATTTTGTAAATATAATGGGGAGGAGAAAGCACTGCACTCCCGAAAAGAGGAAAATTATTATTGAATTAACAAATCAAAAAATGAATATTTCTGATATAGCGAAAATTTTAATGTGCTCAAGAAAAGTTATATATAATGCAATAAAAGCATACAAGGAAACTAAATCATACGAAAATATAAATAGGAAACTCAGAAAGAGGAAGACAACTCCACAAGTAGACCGAATTATATACCGCGCCAGCACTTCTAATCCTTTTAAGACACTGAACAACTGAAATTAAAAAGGAATTAGAAGAAAACCATGGTGTCGTAGTATCAGCCAGAACTGTCCATCGCCGTTTAAATGAACATAATTTACAAGAATGTATTAAGCAGAAGAAACCACTTATTTCTAGTGCAAATAAAAAAGAAAAGATTTGCATTCGCAAAAGAACATTTAAAAAAAGACGTGTCGTTTTGGAAAAGAGTGTTGTGAAGCGATGAAACTAAAATAAATCGATTCGGTTCTGATGGGAAAGTGTATGTGCGACGTTCTCCAAACCAGTCTCACAATCCATTGTACACAGTAAAAACTATTAAGCATGATGGTGGAAGTGTCATGGTTTGGGGAGCCATGTCTTGGCATGGTGTAGACTCCATTGTAAAAATTGATAGAAAAATGGACCACAAAGTGTATATACACATATTAAAAAACGATACGGAACCTTTTGCAGACAAACATTTGCCCGTTAATTGGATATTTATGCAGGATAATGATCGAAAGCATACAGCAGGGGAAATAAAACAATGGCTAAGAAATAAATTAATATAAGTTTTGGACTGGCCAACGCAAAGTCCAGATTTAAATCCATTGGAAAATCTTTGGAAATATCTTAAAAACAAATTATCAAAGAAAAATCCAAGGAATTTAGAAGATTTGTGGAAGATTGTGCAGGAAATTTGGTATAGCATTCCTATTGAACGTTACCGTTCATTAGTGGAAAGTATGCCTATGAGATGTGCAAAAGTAATTGAATGTAAAAGTTTTCCAACGAAATATTAACTAATTAAACTTCATATAAACAGCATAGTTCATGTTAGAGTGCTATATCGCTTTTGAAAAATCTTTTAATATTAAATTTATTAAAGTGTGCTATTTTAATGTCCAGATATATTTCCTGCTTTTCTGTTTTTCTTCTTAAAACTGTAAGTAATATAGTAATATAATATTTAATTTTAATATATTTTTTTACTAAATAATTATAGTAATTTATTTATGCTAGTTTTCGTTTATTATATTTATTTGTATCTCAAAAATTTTATATTATCCTTATTTTCTACAAGGTGTGCTATTTTTGTGGCCACCACTGTATGTAATATGTTATGTACATATTATTATTATATAGTCTGCTGCTATGTATTTGCAGTCGAACACCCAGATCACTGGTATGTACAGCTGAACCTATTTTTATGCGGTGGATAGGAATCGCATCCAAAAAATTCGTACAAAAGAATATTCGAAAACTTCATAAATAGCTATAAAAAATATAGTTTGCTCCAGGTTCTAGAAAAAACTCTTTTTATGCGAAGGATCGCGACCGCATAAAAACAGTTTCATAGAAAACACATAACTCAAAACGGTCAAAACTTCACGATTTCCTTAGAAGTTTCTTTTCTAAAAAAAAATAAAGCATTAATTTACACATGAGAACATACTATTTCATTTTAGCGAATTTCCAGAATTAAGCTATTACAGCCACTGTCATGACGTGACTTGAGCCCGGGACTATGGCAGAGATTAGTTTTAGGTTCCTAGAAACCGAAAATAATATTCACTATAATTTATATATATATATATATATATATATATATATATATATATATATATATATATATATATATATATATATATATACATATATATATATATATATATATAGATATATATATATATGTATATATATATGTATATATATATATATATATATATATATATATATATATATATATATATATATATATATATATATATATATATATATATGTGTGTGTGTGTGTGTGTGTGTGTGTGTGTACATATATGTCCGCACGATAACTCTCGAACGAAATATTGAAATATTCCATTTTTAGGAAAACGTGAAAACGTTGAAAGTCCCAAGCCGTTGGACAAGTTCGTTAGCCAGGCACGTCCGATGCCCGAAACATGGTTTTTTTGGTAATATTCGTGAAGGCCCAAAATGAATTTTGTATTTTCCCGTGGGGAAGGAAACATTTACCCGTAATAAGAAGTATCTTAAGTGTTGATGCATAGGTAATAAGTTATTACCACATCAAATTTCATCAAAATCCGTTCGATAGTTTTTGGCGCAATGTGTGCACATGCTCCACATGGTTTTATATTTTCTCATGGGAATAAGACATTTTCCCGGAGTAAAAAGCATCTTAGATGTTGAAACAGGTAACAGGTTATCACTACACCAAATTTCATAAAAATCCGTTCAATAGTTTTTGCGTAATGTGTGCACATGCTTAAAATGGTTTTCTATTTTCCCGTGGGAATGAGACATTTTCCCGGAGTAAAAAGTATCTAAGATGTTGATTTTGTTAAAATCCGTCCTGTAGTTTTTGCGTGATGCGTGAACAGACAGACAGACAGAACGTTTGTTAAAAAAAATATTATAAAAAATACACACAAAAGAACACGGCATAAAAAAAGGTTCAGCTGTATTTTATTTTATATACTTACATAATGGTATACAGGACGGTTCAGTAAACCATTTCGGATCTAGTATAATACAACGAATAGAGTACAACTATAGTAGTATAGCGTATCCTTAACCCTAGAATCATACGTTGGTCTACGAGTCAAGTTAATCATACATCGGCGTCGTTTCGACGAATGGACTTTTTACGGGGAGTTTTAGAGTTTATTTGCAAAAAACATTTTTTTTACATAACAATACTACAAAAGCGAACAAAATATTTAAAAAAATTGGATTTGGAAAAATTTCTTAATGTAAATATTTATTAATTTTTTTTAATCTTTTTATCAAAGCATATTTTCATTATAAAAATTAAAAAATATATAAATACATTAATTGTAATAATTAATTTATGAACTATTATGAATCAGTGGACATGTGTGACTTTACAGAATGTGAAATTTCTCAGTCATAAATATTCCTATAGATATGTAGTTATTTCCCCATTAGGCACATTTGTAAATTTTCTAAAATTTGTTAGTAATTTTTCGAATAAGATCTCAAAAAATAATAAAAATTAAAATATTTTCCACAAAATAAATTGTTAATCTTTTATTAAGTCATTCGAAACGCATTCTTTAGTTTTCGATTCAATATATTCAAACTTCAGTATTATGCCGTCTCTATAAGTCAAACAGCTGTAATCATCTTTCACATTGTCATAATCATTGAATAAATTTATTATAACATCCATATCTTTAATAGATTTTAGAAAAATTAGGAAAACTTTTATATGTGGAGTACAAAATCTTTAAAAAAAATATAGGTTAATCATACATCGTCGTCCTTTTGACGCACACTATTTTAGTATAAAAAAAACGACAATAGCTATAAATAAAATTGATATGTGTTATGTGTTATAATAACAAATAAATTAGATAACAGAAGTTTCACAACGAGCAGGTACCGACAAGTCACATTATTGGAGCAGGTAGAGAAGTTCGTTCGTCTATTTGACGAGTATGTATGATTCTAGGGTTAAGTAAAATAATAACAAACAAATGAGCAGGTTTATATGTGTTTATTACTATGGTCCATTTCAGTTAAATTTAACCATGCTTCATCACGTTGAATTTAAATAATTTCCATTTTCTTGGCTTTATCTCTTTCTTTATTGCACTTACGTAAATTTTAAATTTGCAGTTTGCTTTTAGAAAAGAACATTGTTTCGAATATAAGAATTATTTAATTTTTTAACGATGACTCATGATTAATTGTATTTGAAATGGGGTATACTTACACTGTGGTGACTGTGGTAATAAAATGTATAAGTAGGTACTTAACATTATTCAACCTCTACAACAACTAATTCTCATAGATTCTGTTTGTTGCACAGAACCTCGAAAACCGAAAATGTTTTGATGGGCTACAGGGTATACGTATTATGCATGAAGTGTTCAAATTTTGTTGGTTTTGCTGGCTTTTTGTGGTATTTGACTACCTTCACTTAAAATTTTTACATAAGCGTGGGGTTTCCATCTTTGAACCAAATAAAATTGAGACAATCAAGGGAAAAAATTAAAAATAATTTTTGTAATACTTATTTGTAAGTATAAATTAACTTATAAATAGCAAAACAAATATTTTACTTATTGTTAGCAAAAAAATACCACGTTTATTAGCGAATTTTCAAATCGAAAAATCAAATAGTCGTTCAACTGGAGCACTGGACGGTAAAATTGAATTATATTTTTAAAAAATTGAACAAACTGTTGGAAATTGGGGCAATGTAGATAAAGTAGATTTTTCTTGTAAAAATTTAAGAGCTTCAAACTCTGCTGAATTAGAGTAAGTTTGTTTTAACTTGGCAATTCCCAAGCCGCGATCTATCGACAAAATATTCTTATTTTGTGCTAGTTTTTATCTTTAGGTACCTACTCAAAACATATAAAAAATAAATAATTGAAAAAAAATACCCTTTAGTTTTTTTTTTTTAGAAGCGTGTCAATTATACGTTATACGGGCCGTTATTTGTAATATGAACTGAGTAAAATATATGAAATTACCGGCAAAAAATCACTTTCATTATAAGCTTGATTCTTAAATAATAATTTGTTATAACAATACTAACAGTACCTACTTTTCAGGCATTTTTATAACAGCCAAAATACCCCAAGATACACTCACGCGCAATAAAATAGCAAATCGTTTGAAACAACAGAATTAATTTGACCGTTAATATAACTTCAGTGTTGCCAAATTAAAACCATGAATACTACTAATTAGTATTAACGTTTTAGTCGTAACAGATTTATTTTTAAAATTTGTTATATTGTCTGTAAGAAAAAATCACAAATCACTGTCACCTAGAGGTGACACTGGGAATTCCCGAGTTAAATTATATGTACTTACAATTTTAAAGAACTGGTCAACTGACCAATGAAGAATCTAGATTCTTTTTTCACATGCACACATTAGCTACTACGGAATGTCATTACCACAACATAAACAAAATATTAGGTCTGCTCCCGTACTATAAAAAATTATAAAACATCTAATGCACAATAAAAATAAAAAGTCGTCAAGTGCGTGTTTGACACGCATTATTTAGGGCTACTCAGGAATTATGTGTTGTATGTTGTATGAATCATTACATGTTGTATGATTAGTAAGAAACCTGCAAAAAATTTTGATAATTATACCATAGCTACAAGTTAAGGATATTATGGAGGTACTTAAAAATGGTGACAGTCTTATGAAAATTTGTGCGAATAATGGTTTTTCTAAATTTAATCGACTGTGAAAATTTAAATTAGATTCACTACAGCGTTTAAAAGTTATTGCAGGTTTAATTTTTGCTCACTTTTAACATGCAGTCTAATTGAGTTTTCAATAGAAACCGAATATAAACCAGCTTTTAATGCTTAGAAAAAATGGTGATAAGGCTCTTGTTTTTGTTTTAGATGTTAGGAAAAACGCTTATACAACTTTTTTTACCCCCAAATTTACCAAAATAGCCCCTCTAGTAGGTCCGACTCTGGCTTTGTATATATCAGTAGAAAGCTCTCTAAAAATGAAGTGTTGTGTCAATTTAAAATTTTTCTTTATCTGCCGCAGTTTTCAAGTAATCTAGCAAAATTGAAATTTTACCCTAATTTTGAGGGGTAATTTCACTTCTTAAATGGCGACTGTGTCAGATGAAAAAAATCGGGTCCGTTATTTTGGTCGACCCTACGGGTTGTCCCCATTTACTCTTTTCTCGTCTCTTTTGATCCCAATTTTTCATAGAGAAGAAATTATACGATTTTTGTTAATTTTTCAAAAACCACCAATATTTTTAAATTTTTTTGGATACTGCTGATAAAGTGACCATCTTCGCGTAAATTTTTAATATATTAAAGATTAGGTACTCATAAAATAAATACAAAAAAATACGGTGTGAAGTCTGAATGCGTACCTATTCATCCTTGTCTACGGTAGCACATTTTTTATTGACATAAATATTAGAAACGCAGGAAAAGAGACCAGGAATCAACATAGAAGTGGATTATGGTACGATATATTTTCTGAAAAAAGTGCTTAGGACCAAAGTTATAGAATTCAAAGTGAAGCACTTGATGATGACTTTGAAGTTGACCTTGAGGTCAATTTCCAAAGTCATTTGAAAATCATTTAATATTTTTCAAAAGGAGTAGCTTACTTTTCACCCCTAAATGGTTCAAAGTATATTCGAACGAATTTCACATGCAAGATAGAAAATAAGTGATCAAGAAGTAATTTTGAAAAATACTTGCTCAATCGCAATCGGAAAAATAATAGTTAATCATATGTTCAATTGAATTCCTAATATGATAACTATAGAGTAGCAATAAAAATTTTAAAAAATTTTGAAAATTTATAATATAACATAAAGTTAATGTTTAACTTACAATTAGAGTGATATTAAATCTTTTCTTAACTTTACTTCTAAAATTACTTACAAAAATGTTTTCTTCTAATTTTTTCTATAAATCAACTTTGAAGATAGATTGAGTCAATACATGAAATTACTGCTTATAGGTACAGGATATGGTCAAACTTCGGCAATGGCTAATCATTTTCAACTGACCTTGAAAATCGATTTCAGGGTCACTATCAAGTGCATCGCTTCAAATTCTACAAATTTGGTACTCAGCCCTTTTTTCAGAAAATATGTCGTTTCAAAAATATCTAGCTATAACTGTTTTCATCTACAGAGGTTGAATGGTGTTTTCTACCCCTAAAAAGCGTATTTAGCCGAAATAAAAAAACACGTATTTAATATTTTTCGCTGTTTAATAAGTATGTTAAGTTTCATTCAAATTGGCAAGTATTAGTTGGGTAGTGTTATTTGTCAGAATGTTTTGCCGATCTAGTTTTTTCAATATTTCTTTGCTCGTTTTCAGAATTTGTATTTTAATTTCTACGGACAAATAACTCATTCTTTTCTTCGATTTGAGTAACTTTTATTTGCTGATGTTGACCATTAATTGATCGAAACATATCAAATATTTTTCAATGATTTTTTTAGCGAATGTCGAAAATTTTGAAAATTTTTTCACCGTTAGTAAGTTAAAGTATTTGAATTCATTAAGTAATTAAATGATGTCCACAAGAACCTTACGGACTACCATAAGTTATATGAGATCCCTAGGACCCGTTTTTTACTGTTAGGATAAACTTTTTACTAAAATTATTTTAGATGAATAAAGGTTATGTTGTATGATTTCCGCCAGGGTTTACTGTTCCCATTATTGTAAAAAATAAACTAACCGACCGATTTTGAAAATTTTTTCACTGTTAGAGAACTAAATTATTTTAGATGGATACAACTATGCTGCACAAAGTCCGTTCGGGTTCTTGGGTCCCAAAAATATCAAAACTAATTACCCAGCCGATTTTAAAAAATCTTTTACTCTTAGAAAGCTAAACTATTTTAAATAGGTACAGTTCTTAGATGAGATCCGCCAGTCCCTAAAATTTGGAAATTCGCTATGTTATGCAGATGCTGCGACAGGGGTATTTAATCTGACAAACACAAAAATATTGCAGATCCATGGTAACGCGATTTAAAAATGAAATATTATTGATCAAAAAGTGTCAGAGATCACATTGATCCTGAGAAAAATTTCTCACCATACTTGCCCCACGTTCGATAAATCTGTTTCCAGCCTGTATATGTAACCGTGTATGTATGTAAAGCAGCAAACACTCTCGGAAACCGCGTAATGTTATAAAAATTTTCTTTAACTTGCGCCTTTTCGACGTCAGTTGTTGGAAATTTAATGAATTCTTCACGCAACAAAGCAATTTTGTGTGACACTAATTTCACTACTTTGCTAGTAGTAGCTTTGAAAACTTCTCCTTAAAAAAAACATTATTTCTGAAGATAATGTACTATTCCTAAAAAAAAGATACATTACTGCTTAGTTGAAATACTTATTATTTAAAAAACAGCATACCAGTTCGTTTTGTGTTGTATTCGTGGGCGAATTTTTTCCAAAATAAAAATTCCTTTCGCATTCGAAATTTTGTGTAAAAATTCAAATCGTCGCAAATATTAAAATGATTTGGATGAAAACATATTGTTTTTTTTTACATAAACGTTAAGTCATACAAATAGGTTATGTTATAATATAAGAATCTTTTGACAAAAAAAAAAATAATTTATTTTAAAAAGATTATAAAGGTACGGACACACGACACGCTTTTGGTGTAGAAGTTTTTTTTTTTACAAAAGGACAGAAAAGTTGATTTAAGATACTACCAACAAGGTAATCCTAAATTGTGAGACGCATCCAAAAGATAATACAGAGATAATATTATATTACAACTCTAAGAAAAAAGTAAACGCAATAAAATTTTACAAGTTGGATTTACACTATAGCAAAAAATGAAATAAATTATTTTCAGTACGAAACTGCCGTCTTGCAGCAACATTTATAAAAATATTAGTTTTCAATTCAAAATAGAATATGGCAATACAAAATACGATTTAGAAATGTTAAATTATAATCTAAATCAGGTGTTGTGTGAAATGTCTGACACTATTCTATTCGCCGTGTGTGACACTACTGTGTAAACAACCTCAAATATTTGCTAGAGAAGTCTAGCAACTCGAGTGTATACAACTGTTCTAGCCTGATCTAGACTGCAAATTTAAGCCGCTGCTACACGATGCTACGAACACCTTCCAACATTCGACGTTGGATGGTTCATAGCATCGTGTAGCCGTTGTTCGAACCTACGAGTGTCCAATGTCGAGCGTCAAACGTTCGCATTTGGTCGTGTCCCGTTCGATGTCGGTATTTTTGCACCGAGTCAAAGGGGTGCTTCGAACGTTTGAAGGTCAATGTTGGTTCGTTGGTTGGTTCGACTCAGCAGCTGCACGCTCGTTCATGTGAAGAGAGACAACATCAGTGTATAACATTAGAGATAACATCAGACAGATAACATCGTCCACTGAGTACCAACACATCATCATTCGTATTGGATCAAACATTCGATTCACCGTGTAGCAGATACATTCGTCGCACCAACTATCGAACTTAACTGCCTCAAACGTTCGATCGAATGTTGGAAGGAACGTTCGTAGCATCGTGTAGAACCCGCTTTACTTGAACGTGTAAACCAACGGGCCAAACTACTATATGATAGTTAGTATTCCGACTGTAGCAGAAAGGTGACGTAAAATCTCCTCCACTTCGCATCACTATGCTGTGTAAGTACAAACTGTTTGTAGTGGTTTAGGCTTGATGTTTGCTTCTGTGTGAGTATTTACACACACAATTACAAAACACGTATTATCGGACAGAGCAACGTGCAGGTCAAGTAACAATGGTCTTACAATACATAACAATCGTAGTGGATTCGATGACCGACACCGACTGACTAAATGCCTTAAGCTGTGACAGACCAACAAATGACTCCAAGCGAACTAAACTTTTTTGATATTAGTTTGCTTCTAGTGTTCTATAGTGTAAACATTGCACACAATAATGCTAATTTAGATGTCTCGTGTATCCGTAGCTTTATGTACATATGTTGTAGGTACCTATCATGTATTATATACTGTGTGATACAAGGGGACAAACTAGATTGGCTTTGCCTCTGTTCCACTTGTAATGAGTTTGTGACGTAGTCTGTTTGTGTACATACACACTGTTTGCAGTGTATTAGTTTGGTTTTTTGTAGTAGTATGTGTATACACACATTCAATCACATCACACGTATTACCAGAGAGAGCTGTTCAACGTGCTCAACTAACAATGGGTATATTGTTAATATAATGGTGTGTTGACTCGACGACGACTACTGACGGACTAATGTCTTAAGCTGTGACTGGCTTACAAATGACTCCAAGCGAATTTCACTTTTTTTATGTTAGTTGGCTTCTAGTGTTCTATGGTGTGACACTTTCAAAATAGAGTATACTCACTATATATATAGGTAGCATGTGTAAATTACGTATGTATATTTTGAGTAAAATTCAAAACGTCAAATGTCAAAAACTAATATATTTAAATAGCAATTAAATTGAATTTGAATGAATTTAAAAAATATTGTTAAAGTTTGCATTTTTTTGATAGTAATTTACTGTTAATATGTAGGTAATATTAAAATCATTTAGGTAATTTAATATGTAGGTAATATTAAAATCATTTAAATATCCATAAACGACACAGTAATAATCATGTACCTAATAGTATAGGCGTCAATTATATTTTTTTTATTTATACCTTACTGCTAACAAGAAAGATTAAAAAAAAATTTAGCAATTAAGAAAAAAATCTAATTAATTTCTAATTCTATACGTTCGATTATTAAACAATTAGCAGTTAGGTCCAAAATTAATGTCTTAAATTTTTTATTTTTGTAATTAAGAAAAATATCCCCTTTACTCCAAAAAGTTGGGGAGCTGAGTTCAGCAAACAGAAATGCAAGTTGGTCACACATTAGAATAGTGTTTTTGTGAAACGATAAGGCTTACTCAGAGGTTATGGCCTCTGAGTAGCCTAAAAATTAGAAAGTCGTTCCCGTACATTTTTTATCTTTTCTGACTATATTCAAATTTTAATTATATAATTGATCGTGGATTAATATAGGAATTTTCAGTGACGTAATACAATTATAAGAAGTCATGAACAGACCCATTTATCCTAATGCGTTTACTTATAGATACTATTCACCTATGCAAATTCATACCTACGTAAAAATTTTGAAATTGTTTCAATTTGTTAATTAAATTCATAATTCTCATTGTTGCATATTGCTAAAATAACCATAATTTTATATTAAAAATTGGTAAATAAGGTTATAAAATGTGTCTGTATCTAAAGTTTATAAAAAAGATACAAAATACAGATCAAATGTATCTAGATACTGGATTCAGATTCTTAAAAATAAATGTACTCGTATCTAGGTACAGATAAAAGATACTTAAATTTGTATCTAGACACTGATTTCAGATACTTGTATCTAGATACTATACAGCACTGGAAATGTATTTACATAAGTATCTTATATGCTAATGTATATTTCTGTCCGACTTACAGTTTGTGTCTACAGCATATATGTATGTAACGTTGCACGAAATTAGTTCTATCTGTCTATATGCCACCTCAATTAACCCACCTCAATAATTAATAGTCAGTGTGTAAGGAAAAAGTCCAGTTATATTTCGTGTATTTCACTAATTATAAAAGTTTATTACTCGGTACATGAGTGTTTGGCCGCTGAAATATTATAAAATTTGTATTATTATATATTTATGGACGAACTCAAAAATTTTGTAAAATTTGTCGAGGAAATATATTATTGTTATTTTATTATTTATTATTATTATTACCGTTTCATTTTACACGTTAACTGTTGTGGTTTCTTGTTGCTAAGGTATTAATTTTTAAATTGTTAATTTAAGTAAATATATATATATATATATATATATATATATATATATATATATATATATATATATATATATATATATATATATATATATATATATATATATATATATATATTATTTTGCAAAATTTCGCCGTTACTCGTTTATATTCTTTTTTCAATCACTTGAATAGTAAATTGGCGTCTACATAATTATAGCGAATAATTTGACACAGAAGTAATATAAAATTAGAGATTAAAAAAGCTGACCTACTTTCCTAGCCATATAGGTAAACGCTTACCGGCAATTATAGACCGGAAGATAATAACAGAAAATCTTCCGTGATTTTCGCACTTATGCCTCGGGGAGTATTGAAAGATATGAAAATTTTACGAAATTTAAGGATAAATTTGAGGTCCGCTCGCGTGGTTTTTATACCGAAAATTAAGTTTCTTGCGTAAACTTGTATAAAAAAAGGGAATTTGATACGATTTTTGCACTTATGTCAATTGAAAGTTAGAAAGTTATCATCATAAAACGCTTATTAAAAGAATTGGCATAAGTCGCTGGCATGGCCAAGTGTGGTTACGCGATGGAAAAAATGATTTTTTCCATTTTATTGCTGTAAAAATTTGTCCTAGCTTTTTTCCATAGTAAAAGTCAAATACCCCTGTCGCAGCATCCTGCATAACATAGCGAATTTCCGTTTATAAAAATTCGTTTTTCTCGGAAACTAGTTGACATAGAGTAATAGTTTAACGACCTTTTTTATGTGATTTTTCCCCTCTTTCCAATAGTGTAAAGAAATTTCAAAAAAATTTTTAAATAAGGGAAAATTTTGTCAAAAAACTAATTTTTTTCACGAAAAATGTCCCAAAAATCATGTTCCGGGCATCCGACGTGTCTGGTTACCGAACTTGTCCAACGGTTTGGGACTTCCAACATTTTCACCAAATTTTGTAAAACTAGGTCATTTCCTTCGAAAATTATCGTGCGGGCGCACACACACACACACACACACATATATATATATATATATATATATATATATATATATATATATATATATATATTTTTTTTTTTTTTTTAATGAATATTATTTTCGGTTTCTAGGGACCCCAAAACAAATTTCTGCCATAGTCCTGTGCTCAAGTCGCGTCATGACAGTGGCTGTAATAGTTTAATTCCATTCTGGAAATTCGCTAAAAACTACGATATTCTTATAGGACTCATGAGTTAAATTATCACTTAAATAGAGGACACATGAGTTAAATTATCACTTAAATACACTTAAATACACTTAAATACAATTTATTAAGAGTAATTAGAAAATTTGAAATAATACTCACGCAATGTTGCAATTAGTATCTACATATTTGAATTGTCTGTCTGTATTTTTAATAAAATTTGCCAACTATCAAATTAAATTTTTTGAAATATTTTACCATCCTCTTGATAAGATTATTGGACACGTTTTTCAAAAAGACCGCTTAAATTACATACTTACATTTCATGTTTGTAGTATATAAAAAATAAAAAATTACAGTATTAATTGTTTTGAAAAAAAAAATATATATATAATAAACGAAATACGAGCCTTCGTTTTATTTAATTTTTATGTATATATATATTTTTTGAACATCAACTCACGGCAATTTAAACCCCAGTTCACACTATCGTGTCGCTCTCGATACGCTGCCGCCCCAGTCTCACTTCGTTTAAATATTATTGTATCCCATTCACATATTATTCGTTCCCCATTCACATTATAAAGCCGCTCTCGATACACCCTCAGTTTGGTCTCACATCAGTTCGATAAAAAAATATTTTCATAACAAAGACTGGAGTGCTAACGGAGTGGAATGACATCAAAATAATGTTCCCACTATCGGTATAAGTCTGATATCGTTCTAATAAAATATTATCTGAGTGGTATATTGGTATTGGTTCGAAACTAGACCGCGACTGATACCGTACTTGGATTGCAGCGATGATGTGAATTAGTAATGTTAAGCAGAGAAGCAGTTAGTCGATTAATCGACTAAAATTGTTTTTCCGACAAAATTAGTCATTAATCGAAAATATCGAGCTATGTCGACTAATGGATTTATTTTTTAGTCGAATTTATGAATAGAATAGCCGATATTAGTTTTTCAAAAACGATGTTTTCTTTTGAATTTAATTATAATGACTTTAAATTTTTTTGTAAAAAGGATATATCACAATGACTTAATCACAAGAAAGTGAAAAATCATACAAATAAATAATTTTCTAGAATAAAATAATAGTCGACTAATGGACTGAATTTTTAGTCGAATTTATGAATAGAATAGCCGATGTTAGTTTTTCAAAAACGATGTTTTCTTTTGAATTTAATTATAATGACTTTAAAATTTTTTTGTAAAAAGGATAAACATATCACAATGACTTAATCACATGAAAGTGAAAAATCATACAAATAAATAATTTTCTAGAATAAAAGAATAGTCGACTAATGGACTGAATTTTTAGTCGAATTTATGAATAGAATAGCCGATGTTAGTTTTTCCAAAACGATGTTTTCTTTTGAATTTAATTAATGACTTTAATTTTTTTTTTTTGTAAAAAGGATATAACATATCACAATGACTTAATCACATGAACGTGAAAAATCATACAAATAAATAATTTTCTAAAATAAAAGAATATTTTATCGAACTCAGAGCGTATCGGAAGCGTATCGAGAGCGGCACGATAGTTTATAACCTATCTCTCTTACTTCACATATCAAAATTAGGCTCTAATTATGGTGGCGCTGTCACGAATGCCTTCAGCTCCTGAACAAACAATAATGTGTACGTACCAACACAAAAGTACTGAATAAAATTTAAGTTTATTATTTAAATTAACGCCCGTTAAATATATTTTATATTTCTTTTGACTCAAGATGTTTATAATGACTTAGTGAGTAATACCACGATATTTAAATTTCATTTCCGGTCGCATGACACCAGTTTTGGAATTTAAAACGAATACAACATTTCTAGAAGAAATTTCTAGTGTAGGCGAAGGTGGACCAAAGGTGATTCCGATACTAAAGTGGGCAGTCGTTTGTACACCAATGTATCGAACATTAAGGTCAAGGTGAATGTGTGCCGAATGGAATCGAAGATCAACTAATTTCAATAACTTCCACTTGAGCATTGAATCGTATGATGGTCTAGTTCAGTGATTCTTAAAGTGGGGGTCGCGAAAGCTGTTTGAGGGGGTCGCAGAAACAATTGATTACAGATTGCATACCCATTTTCTACAATCTACACATTTCCTACCCATTTCTACATATTTTGTTTTTATTTTTGAAATTTTTAAATGCAAAAGGGGGTCGCGGACCAATAAGTTTGAGAACCACTAGTCTAGTTAATAGTAACCAAAGATTTTTGTTGGTTTTGATGAAAAATTTTGGTGATAAATATTTTGTGATTAACTGAAAATTTTTGTAGTACCGTAAAACCGTCTACACCCGGACACTTTTTTACATTTTTTGGTATAATTTTATGTTTATACATATTTCCTTCATAGATATCACCAATAAAAGTATTACCATTAGAAAAAGCGTATATTATTTGTTATATCCCTGACCCATTTGTTTCATTATAAGTAAAAATAAAAAAATAAAAAATAATTAGTAAGTGTCCGGGTCTACACCCCAAATCCGTCTTGACCCGGACACTTACTTAAATAATGTAATAACATGCAAACTAACCTCCCCCGTCGGGGTTAGGACAGTGTTTTATATCGTCTGATGTCTTTGAACCTGTCAAAGGCTTCACAACATTTTGTGGGAGAGAGGGGTCAATACATAGTATGCCTCTCTATGAAGTAAACATGCGATATGACACCAGAAGGAGGCATAAACCGCGTAATTCTGGCGGGAATATAACGTATGGATAGTGGAAGTTACAGCCAGTGCGAATCGCGGCCATAGTGTTATAAACTGATGTGTCCGGGTCTAAACGAATATATGCATATAGCATGTATTTTTTTATATATACATCGAATATAACTTTAAACATCATTAAATCATGTGCGATAGAATTCTGAGCACATACATATCAAAATTAAAACAATATGACAATTATGACGAAAATTACATGTCTAACAATAAGTTAGACACACATTTTATTTCTTTGAAAAACTGGAGAATAGTAATCCTGTAAAATGAGATAGTAAAAGTTGAAATCCGTAGTTTTTATTGGTACAGCTGTTTAGAGGATGTTTCTCTCTCTCTAATGACGTCAAGAACAAATGTTTATTGTAACAGGTTGATGTAGAAACTACTTATTTTCAAGATTGGTGCAAAGTGTCCGGGTCTAGACCCCCTGTCCGGGTCTAGACGGTCTTACGGTAACAATCTTCTTAATATTGGGTCAATTCGTATCGGCGTAAGCCAAAGACGCTTGTTCTTATTTTTAATCACATTACACTTGTTTTGAAGCGCACTTGGCTTGCTTTTGAGATATTTGTATATTTCTGTCTCACTTTTCATGTTCTAGAGAGAAGGGTAAAGTATTAAAAGTATTAACGTTTGTATACTGTATACGATGTATACCGAACGTTAATACTTTTAATATTTGACCCTTCTCTCTAGAACATGGTTTCTTAAAATTTTTCATTTGCGACCCCAAATAGAGATATATAAGTATATTGTAAGGATTTATTTATTAGGTAACAATATAATATATCGCGCGTTTTCTGTCTCAACCTCGTATCTGAAAAATCCCAATTTTTGGACACACAAACAAAACGTATTTAAATCTGTATCTTCATCACTATGAACTTAAGATTTATGCTAATTACACCCATTGATGTTGGCTACCTATATATATAAATATATATAGATAAGTATATCTATAAATACAGTATTTAATATGATTTTTGTGTGTCCTAAAACATGTAGTTTTTGATATACGAGGTTGAGATAGAAAACGCGCGATATATACTCATACATATAAAAAATTGTTCGCTATGGCCTCAAGATTTCGCTAAGCGACCCCAAATGGGGTCGCGACCCATAGTTTAAGAAGTCATGCTCTAGAACATGGAAAGTGAGATAGGAATATACAAATATCTCAAAAGCAAGCCAAGTGCGCTTCAAAACAAGTGTAATGTGATTAAAAATAAGAGCAAGCGACTTTGGCTTACGCCGATACGAATTGGCCCGTTATCATAATATTATTGTACCGTCACTAAATTATTCTCCAGGCAACGAGGCTAATTATTAGGTCCGATAGATAATAATTCCTCGAATACTTCATAACATTTTTCAAGTTATTCAAAAAATATTCCGTAAATATTCAAACTAGAGTAAGTGCGAGAGAGATGCCGCAGTAGCCATAGTTCGTCCGTTGATTGATAGATAGCGCGATTAATGGATTATATGTTTAAAATAAGTTACTTATTTAAACTGTATATGGTAAAATTTATGATTAGTCCATCAGTTTAGTAATTATCCAACTTTTTATTATTGAAAAGTAAGTTTTTTAACATAATATTATCAAGCATTTAATTCATTAGAATTTAAGAATGTATATTTCATTGTTTTAATGAAAATGAGTTTTGTTATTAATTTAAGTATATTTTAAAAGTACTGTATAAAATTTTAGGTTAGAATTTCGCACTATGCTTGCTATAGCAGCATGCGGGATCTATCCCGACAAAAAGGAGAGACGCCGCATTTAAAGTTGGTATAGATGCCACATCATATTACATGATAAAACCTTGTTTACATTTATTGTGTACCAAATTTCAAATCAATTAAATGCATACTTTAAGAATTATCAAGGGTTTTCAAAATGTGCGGCATCTCTCCCGCATTCACCCTATTTGAAAAATTTTTGAAACATGTGGAAAGTTCCGTATTTTTAGATTTTTCGAATATCCACTTCGACTTTCGAATATTCGTTTCGAATTGATTGATTTGATACTGATTCATTACGAATAGTGATTTCGAAATTTTTGAATATTCTCGTAGCTTTAGTTCTAATAGAAAGATTATTTTTAAAAAAATTAAAAGATTTTTTCTTACGAGAAAAATAGGAAGAATGTAGATTATAACGATCTTATATATTTTTACCCGCTTTGTTCGAAGAGCTTACTCGCCTTAGGGCTCCCTAAACGGGCAAAGTGGGTTTCTTCGTAGGTTTTATATTTATTAAAAATAAATTTCTTAAAAAAGGTGTACCAACATAGTTGGCACGTTTATAAAAATCATCACACAGAGATTGTGTTTGTAACTGGTCAATATCCGTTCGCGGTAGTATCACACACATACTCTACGGTTGTTTTTGCCCATCACGGGTATGTGATGTCCTCGGATTGTAAAGTGTTATATAAAAAATTTATAATAATTTTTTTTTAATCAATGATTTTTTATTAAGATTTTAATCGTATTGTTATCCATTATCAGTTTATGATTTATGTATTTATAGATAATTTTCTTTATATATTTAGTTATTTTCTAATTATTGTTATTATATTAACATATTCTACACCATGTCCATGGTATCACTGAATAAAATTATTATTAATATTATTATCATTGTTATTATTTATATGTAAATGTATAATATTATGTAACCTTCAAGTAAGTATCCTCGCCATAATTAATCCTAGAGGTACCCAATTTTTGAAAAACACTGAATGTACAAGTATTCCATTAAATTTTAAATTCTTTTTTTTTTCGAAAACTTGTTTATTTTCTTCCTGAGAAACAAGTTAATTTAATAATATAAATAATTCATTCTGTATGATGAGTCAACAGTGTTTGGTGGGTACCTCACGAATAAAACTATATTTTAAGCACAATCACTTACAGGGTTATAGACATTTTCACGGTCACTCACAAATAATTGGCAAATAAATATTTTGTATACGCACGATTTCAACTTCTACCAGCAATTTTTGAATTTTTTAAGTACATATTTAGTTAGTTATAGAGTTTCGTTCTGGTTTATTGTGATTTAAAAATATTTTAGTCAAAAATTCAAAAATATAGTTTGGGTTTTATCGCATTATACTAGAAAAAATTTGTTAAGTGCATGCTGAACGCATTAAGTAAGGGTTCTTTGGTAGGTAGAGATTTTCACAGCTTTGAGAACAAAGTATAGGGTGTCTATAAAATATTGGGTAAATATATTTTTACGGATTATTTAATTCGGCCGGCAATGTTACTTTCAACTAACTATTTCGGATCTAGGTTCCATGCAACCAGCAGAGAAAGTAGCATAAAAAGGTTATATACTTATACATATACATCAGGTATATATATTTTATAATCATAATGTAGTAACAACATATCCTGTTTAGTTGCTTGTTATTATCTAACTTGAGAATGCACTATAGTTGTTCTCTATTCGTTGCATTAAACTGAATCCAAAATGTTTTAATGAACTGCACTGTATCTTTTTTAAATTTCTTGGATCAACGGTGAAAAAGTTCCAGGAACGAGGACAAAAATATCTTACTGTAAAGCTCAATATTTCACAAACGGAATTTAACTCTAGAATCATACGTTGGTCTACGAGAAACGTTAATCATACATCGACGTCGTTTTGATGGATGGACTTTTTACGGAGAGTTTTAGAGTTTATTTGCAAAAAACATTTTTTTTACATAACAATACTACAAAAGCGAACAAAATATTTAAAAAAAATTTGTTTGGAAAAATTTCTTAATGTAAATATTTATTAATTTTTTTAATCTTTTTATCAAAGCATATTTCCATTATAAAAATTAAAAAATAGATAAATACATCAATTGTATCATAAAACATGTGTTTCAAATAATTAATTTATGAACTATTATGAGTCAGTGGACATGTGTGACTTTACAGAATGTGAAATTTCTCAGTCATAAATATTCCTATAGATATGTAGTTATTTCCCCATTAGGCACATTTGTAAATTTTCTAAAATTTGTTAGTAATTTTTCGAATAAGGTCTCAAAAAATAATAAAAATTAAAATATTTTCCACAAAATAAATTGTTAATCTTTTATTAAGTCACTTGAAACGCATTCTTTAGTTTTCGATTCAATATATTAAAACTTCAGTATTATGTCGTCTCTATAAGTCAAACAGCTGTAATCATCTTTCACATTATTAAAAATCATTGAATAAATTAATTATAACATGCATATCTTTAAATAATTTTAGAAAAATTAGGAAAACTTTTATATGTGAAGTACAAATCATATAACGTAATCATAAATCGACGTCCTTTTGACGGACACTATTTCAATACAAACAAAACGACAATGACTATAAACAAAATAAATACGTCTTATGTGTTATAACAAGAAATAAATTAGATAACAGAAATCTCACAGCAAGCAGGTACCGACAAGTTGTAGTATTGGAGCAGCTAGAGAAGTTTGTTCGTCGTTTTGACGTGTACGTATGATTCTAGGGTTAAACATGAAAAAGAACATCAATATCATTTTATCTGTGTCCTATTGTAGCACACAAAAAAATCGCAGATTCGCCGCTTTTTTGTAAAAAAGAGTTGGAATCTAAAAGGGAGTGAATTTTTTTTAATTCTGGAGACCTAAACAAATTATAATGTTTCCAACGCATTCTCATACGTTATAACTAATAAAAAGCTACTAGCTGCAGCCTATAGTTTTGAACAAAACACGCATTTGAAATTTTTTATTTTATATGTCTGTTAATGCAGAACTTCCCAAACTTTGCGGTTGTTTCGCTAAAAAGGGAATATAACGTAAATTAATCAATGTTTAATATAAACAGTTTTTTTTTTTGCTCGTAATGTATATTTTTTCGGAGAAAATAAAGAAATATGAGAAAATGAGGAGTAGTTCTCGGTGGAGAAAGATTTTTTTTGTTCCTTAGTTTATTTGCTTGGGAATGTTTTATGATTTTATATATTTTTTAACTGAATGTTTTTTTTTGGCTGTTCATATATATTTTTGAGAGAAAATTTTCAAATATGGTTCGAGAGGCGCCACCAGACATGATTTGTACCTTAGTTTTGAGCCGAGGGTCTAAAAAGCTTGGGAATACCTGTGTTAATGTATAGGTAATATTTTTTATTACTCATTCCGGAGACGTACTAACTTGGCGTATACACAAAATAGCTGTTTGCCCACTGTACTCTTCTCGCATACTTTTTTGCGTGTGGAAAGTGACTTTCCACACGCAAATTGACAATAAAACATGCAAAATTTAATCAAAACACGCAAAGCCGCCTCTTAATTTTTCATTTAATAAATATTTCATAATTATTTCTATAGAAACCACCAACAAAGTAATTTAAACGATAATTAATTCAGAAAAAAGACGAACGCTTAAAAATATTATTTTAAAAAGTAATAAAAATGTCAAAAATAGTGATAATAATAGAAAAAAGTATGTGAAATTCGTAATAAAAAATAGTATGTGCAACTCGTGCGGGATTGTCGATTGCCCCTTTCAAGCGAATGAGCGCACTCACTACGTTCGTGCGCTCAACTTCGCTTTCGTGTGCAATCGACAATTTCCCGCCTTATTGCACAATATACTAGTATATAACTCGACAACTGCTCAATACTTCGTTTTCAAATTTTAACTGATGATTCTTGGGATATCAAAAAAAATTACGATTGTTTCCTGCAACCCTAAATAACCCCTTAGTATATAAATACAGTCTGTCACAGCGTCGTCTTCATATTTAAAAGAAAAATTATTATTTCTCAAAAATGAATAAATCGATTTAAAGTAGGTACACTAAAAGCACTATTACGCATTTACTTAGTAAGTTGTTCAGACTTCATTATTTTCTAGAATTTGTGGGCACCATTTTGGTATACTTTTTATAAAATTTTTCGCATTTGTTACGGTAACGACCGCCAGAGTGTTCGAATGTGGCGGCACACCTGTTTTAATAAAAGATCAAATATATTTGGCAGAAACCCATGTGTAAAAACACGCTTCATCAGTAAAAATTACATTACTCCAGTCACGATTCAAATTTTAAATAACCCACAAGCGTCACTTTTTGACATGCTCCGATTTGAGGAAAGATTTCAGCATCGTATTACGCCACGAAATATTTGCTTCGTTTAGTCGCCTATTGAGAGTCATTATGCTAATATTAACTTCCTTTTTAGCCAATAACATTTGTCCTTGTCGCATTGTTAAAGAAGGCTTTCGTTGAAATAACTTAAAAAATGGTTTTATTTTCTATTTCAGAAGACCTTCGCGTTTTTTCTTTCTTGGGAAAATTGTTGACGCTTTTCTGTCTTCTGACTTGTGCATATATTTGGCAACAGCTTTGTAAGTCATTTTAAGTCCTTTACTGTGAATACACCAGAACATTGCCTCAAAACATTTTGCATATGACGCACTCATTTTGGAAATGTTGTATTCTTATCGCAATAGAAAGAAATACTGGCGTCTCAAGCACAATGCGTAGTAGTTCTTCAACGAATGGTACAGAGCTTCCTAATAGTTTTCTCTTGAAACAGTCCAGCGGACGTTCTTGTGTGACAGACTGTATGTAATTTCAAAAGTATTTAACATCTTTTAAAAATTATTATTGCCGTGATTAATGCGAAGAACGCTGTCACTGGATGTGACTGACAATCGCACACGACGAATTTATTATATTATTATGAGGCTATGAATAGTTATGATCACATTTTATTGAAAAATGATGATGATAGCCAATGATAGTATTTATTGACAGGAAGTCAATTCAATATAGAGAAGATAAGAGATGAAGATTGTTTTCGCAAGTAATATAAATTTGTACATACACATATGTATGTGTAATTAAATAATTACAGAATTATAAGTTATTACCCTATACTCAAAAAAATTGGTTATAAATCAACCTACACCGATTTTTATTTTTCATTAATTTCATATATTTTTATATATTTTATTAATATCATTGATAACATAACTATGTCAACTTACATTGTATGTGACATTTGGGCAAAGGCGCTTGTTTATCAAACTTATAAGAATAACTAGCCGTACCCGCGACGTAGTTCGCGCAAAGCATTGTTATAAACTCAATGAGAAGTATATGTATATGTATTAAGTGTAATAATTATACAGAACTTGCAAAGAATAATAATTTTTGTGTAATGCATGCACGTGCTCAAAATGGTTTTTCTATTTTTCCGTGGGAATGAGGAATTTTTCCGGAGTAAAAAGTATCTTAAATGTTGACCCAAGTAATAAGTTATCACCACACCAAATTTCATCAAATAGTTTTTGCGTAATATGTGCACATGCTCATAATAGTTTTTCCATTTTCCCCTGGGAATGGAACACTTTCCCGGAGTAAAAGATGTCTTAAATGTTGACCCAAGTAATAGGTTATCACCACACCAAATTTCATCAAAATCCGTTCAATAGTTTTTGCGTAATGCATGCACATGCACAAAATGGTTTTTCTATTTTCCCGTGGGAATGAGGCATTTTCCGGGAGTAAGAAGTATCTTAAATGTTTCCCTAGGTAATAAGTTATCATCGCACAAAATTTTATTAAAATCGGTCCAATAGTTTTTGCCTATTGTGTGCACATGCTCAAAATGGTTTTTCCATTTTCCCGTGGGAATGAGAGATTTTCCCAGGAGTAAAAAATATTTTAGATGTTGACCCAGGTAATAAGTTATCATCACACAAAATTTCATTAAAATCCGTCCAATAATTTTTGCGTGATGCGTGAACAGACAGACAGACAGACAGACAGACAAAATTTCGAAAAATCGCTGTTTTGGTATCTATATCGATAACTATTTACAGTATCAGTACAATTTTCCAAAAATATTCCATGTACAGAAATGGTTTCGTTACAATTTTATTATATATGTATAGATACCCCTCTCGCAGCATCCTGCATAACATAGCGAATTTCCGTTTATAAAAATTAACTTTTCTCGGTAAACAGTTTATATAGGATTTTAAAACAAATTTCTTCCAGTCTTGAACTCAAGTCGCACCATGACAGTGGCTGTAATTTTCGACTCGTAAATTGTCTAAAAACAAAGATTAAAATTGGTTTGTTCATTTACTCATACTTACCCAAAAAAAAAAAATAAAATAAAATAATCTGAAGATTTGATTCATAAGAGATTCAATGGAGATTCTTCTAAAAAAAATGTGCCCAACGGGGTTTTATTAGAAAAATGTGAGAAAAATATCCCCAAAAGTACACCTTAATATTAATTTGGTGGGTTTAAATGAACAACTCAAGTGGATTTGGACAGGCTGTAATAACTAGGTATCGGACATTATTTGGATCAAACAGCATTCGTGTTTTGTGTATACAAGTATATCGCACTTGATGTGATTAATGTGAATAAAAATGAATAGATATTTTGATGAAACATACATATAGATACAACTCACACATATTATCTGCCTGCATATATAAAACACGATGTTGTTTGATCCGAAAAATGTCTGATACCTAATAATAACATCAATATATAGTATGTTCTAAATCTTCTAGCATTAAAATAGTTAAAATTCTAAATTTCAAAAGAATAAAACATTTCAAAAAAAAAAAAATTGTGAAGTTTTCCTTTAGAATCTCTTTTTGTTGATTTGATTTTTCAAATTTTTCTTAAAAGTTAAATTTTGTCGAAATAAGTTATTTATCATTTAATCTTTAGCAGAAAGTTTTTATTTTTTCAATAAATTAAGTGTTGGTTTTCGGTGTTTTTTGGAGATTTCCCATTAGCTGCATGTAAAAAAGTAGTGTTTAAAAGTTTTAATTTAGTAAATTCTAACGTCAGGGCCGTGGAGAGAAATGGCGGGCCCCCGGGAACAGAGGACATTTCTTAAAAAAATAAGTGACGAGCAAAAAAAGCTCCTTCTATTTATTATTTCCTGGGCCCCTGCCAACCGCTACGGTCCCCCTTCCAGTACGGGCCCCGGGGCTACAACGCCGGCTACTCCACCTTCTCGTCAAGCCTATGTCTAATGTTAAAAAATTGTCTCAAATTTTAACATTTTATGTATTAAGCACTAAAAAATAACATCCAATAATCATTCATTATTATTTACAATTCTCGAATGCGCCACATTACCTTAACATATCATTCAGTAATTTTCTCAGCGCTCACACCAGAATTGGCGTTTATATTTTGTTTAATTTGGAAACTTACATAAAAATCATTCAGTTGTGCTTAAAACCTCTTTGGGTTTTTAAAGCTGAGCGTCCACTAGGTCGGAAACGCGGAGAAAAATACATCTGAATAGATGCAAGTTCGTCCACTATGTCAGCAGAGCAGCGCGGTACCGACCCGAAGATGTTCGTTTCCGGCCTAGTGGACGCTCAGCATAAAATGGCTAAAGGTTGTGAGCGCGATTTTGATTTACATTTTTACACAAAGAGTGAGGTAACTGAAGAATCAATACCTACATATCCATTAAAATTCTACATAAACAAAAATTTGGGGGACAGGTCTACCCACACTGTCAACTTCCCATTGGGTGTCCTTAAAGACTAGAGACTACTGTACATAAATAATTCTTTTTTCATTTCAGGCGATTTCACCCGATAGAGGCTTTGCCCCTGCACTATACCGGGGGCTTCGCCTTCTGTACCTAAGGGTGGTGGGTCCGCCCTTATCAAACAAACGATAACATCATTTGTTCTCAAGATATGCGAGACAAAATATATTTCAAAAAAAGTTTCTTATTTCGTTTCTTTTTTTTAGCGAATTTCGAAAACTCGAAATTCAGCTATTACAGTAGGTCTCATGACGCAATCTGAGTCCGGGACTATGGCAGAAATCTGTTTTGAGGTCCCTAGAATACGAAAATGATATTCACTAAAATTTATATATATATATATATATATATATATATATATATATATATATATATATATATATATATATGTGTTCCCACGATAACTCTCGAACGAAACGTCTAACGCTTATGAAATTTTGTGTGCGGACTGGATTCTGAATTGGCTTGGCTAAGTTCGTTAGCCAGACACGTCGGATGCCCAGAAGTAGGTTTTCTGGCCATTTTTTATCATTCGATCCTATCATAAGGCGGTTCGATTTTTACATCGTTGAAAAGGAAAAAAAAAATTATGAAGAAAATATTCTTATAATTTTCTTTCTATTTTAAGTATTTTTCGAGAAAATGTAAATTTTCACTTTTATTCTTTCTTTGTTATAGTCTAATAAGTAATTTATATTTATATCTCAGTTCTTTATGAAGTATAAAAATATTTCACTTTTTTATTAAAGAATTTTGTGAGAACAAGTGAAGACTATACACATGTATGTGCTATAACACACATACATGTATAGAGTTTTGTCTCTCATTTATTGCATTATAATTAGCATGGTTCTATCTCATGTTAAAAAATGTAAATTAAACAGATTTTCTAAGCTAATGTAATGAAGAATTTTTTTTTTTTTTATTGAATTTTTAAGTAAACAAGAAATTGAAGATAATGTTATGATATAATATTATTAAATATATGAAACAAAACAAAATATGTACAATGTACATATGTATGTACGGAAAAATATTTTGAATCGATTTTGAAAATTTTTTCACTAACAATTAATTTAGAACTATTTAAAACTATTTTAGATAAATATAGATTACGTTATGTAAGGTCTGCCAGGGTCCATGGGATCCAAAAGTGTCAAAAATAAACTAACCGACCGATTTTGAAAATTTTTTCACTGTTGGGGAACTAAGCTATTTTAGATAGACATACATTACGTTATTTAGGGTCCGCCAGGGTCCGTGGGACCCAAAAGTGGTAAAAATAAACTAACCGACCGATTTTGAAAATTTTTTCACTGTTACAGAGCTAAACTATTTTAGATAAATATAGATTACGTTATGTAAAGTCTGCCAGGGCCCATCGGATCCAAAAGTGTCAAAAATAAACTAACCGACCGATTTTGAAAACTTTTTCACTGTTGTGGAGCTAAGCCATTTTAGATACATATAGATTACGTTATGTAAGGTCTGAAGTGTCAGTAGGACCTAAAAGTGTCAAAAATAAAATAACTGACCGATTTTGAAACTTTTTTACTATTACCGAGGTAAACTATTTTAGATAGGTACAGGTTGTGTTATCTAAGATCCACAACTGTCCTGCGGATGCAAATGCGGCGTAGAGCGTAGAATGCTACACAACGGGTTTATAGATGGATACAACTATGCTGCACAAAATTCGTTCGGGTTCTTGGGTCCCCAAAAATACCAAAACTAATTACCCAACCGATTTTAAAAATTCTTTTACTGAATTTTTAAGTAAACAAGAAATTGAAGATAATGTTATGATATAATATTATTAAATATATGAAACAAAACAAAATATGTACAATGTACATATGTATGTACGGAAAAATATTTTGAATCGATTTTGAAAATTTTTTCACTAATAATTAATAATGTTGAAATATTAAACCATTTCAAATGGATTTAAGGTATTTTATGTGAGGTCAAGGTTTTCGGGACCTAAAAAGGCCAGAAATTAATTAACCAATCGATTTTAAAAATTTTTTCACAGTTAGTAAGTTAAAGTATTTGAATTAATTAATTAAATGATGTCCGCAAGAAGCTTACGGACTGCCATAAGTTATATGAGATCCTTAGAACCCTTTTCTCACTGTTAGAGTACTAGACTTGTATGAGTTTCGCCAGGATTTACTGATCCCATAATTGTAAAAAATAAACTAAACGACCAATTTTAAAAATTTCCTCACTGTTACAGAGCTAAACTATTTTAGATAGATTTAGAATACATTATGTAAGGTCCGCCAAGGTCCACAGGACCCAAAAGTGTCAAAAATAAACTAACTGACCGATTTTGAAAATTTTTTCACTGTTACAGAGCTAAACTATTTTAGATAAATATCGATTACGTTATGTAAGGTCCGCCTGGGTCCATAGGACCCAAAAGTGTCAAAAATAAACTGCCTGATCGATTTTGAAAATTTTTTCACTGTTACAGAGCTAAACTGTTTTAGATAAATATAGATTCCGTTATGTAAGGTCTGCCAGGGTCCATACGATCCAGAAGTGTCAAAAATAAACTAACTGACTGATTTTGAAAATTTTTTCACTGTTACAGAGCTAAACTATTTTAGATAAATATAAATTACGTTATGTAAGGTCCACCAAGGTCCATAGAACCCAAAAGTGTCAAAAATAAACTAACTGACCGATTTTGAAAATTTTTTCACTGTTACAGAGCTAAACTATTTTAGATAAATATAGATTACGTTATGTAAGGTCTGCCAGGGTCCATGGGATCCAAAAGTGTCAAAAATAAACTAACCGACCGATTTTGAAAATTTTTTCACTGTTACAGAGCTAAACTATTTTAGATAAATATAGATTACGTTATGTAAGGTCTGCCAGGGTCCATGGGATCCAAAACTGTCAAAAATAAACTAACCGACCGATTTTGAAAATTTTTTCACTGTTGGGGAACTAAGCTATTTTAGATAGACATACATTACGTTATTTAGGGTCCGCCAGGGTCCGTGGGACCCAAAAGTGGTAAAAATAAACTAACCGACCGATTTTGAAAATTTTTTCACTGTTACAGAGCTAAACTATTTTAGATAAATATAGATTACGTTATGTAAAGTCTGTCAGGGTCCATCGGATCCAAAAGTGTCAAAAATAAACTAACCGACCGATTTTGAAAACTTTTTCACTGTTATGGAGCTAAGCCATTTTAGATACATATAGATTACGTTATGTAAGGTCTGAAGTGTCAGTGGGACCTAAAAGTGTCAAAAATAAAATAACTGACCGATTTTGAAACTTTTTTACTATTACCGAGGTAAACTATTTTAGATAGGTACAGGTTGTGTTATCTAAGATCCACAACTGTCCTGCGGATGCAAATGCGGCGTAGAGCGTAGAATGCTACACAACGGGTTTTGAATATATATATATATATATATATATATATATATATATATATATATATATATATATATATATATATATATATATATATATATATTACATAAAGTCCGCCTAGAATATGCGGTCGAGCTGATTTTTTAATGAGGTCCACCGGGATCTTGCAGATCCGAAAACGCCAGTAATAAGCTATCGAACCAATGCTAAAAAATTTCTCACTGCTAGAGAACTAAATTATTTTAGATGGATACAACTATGCTGCACAAAATTCGTTCGGGTTCTTGGGTCCCCAAAAATACCAAAACTAATTACCCAACCGATTTTAAAAATTCTTTTACTCTTAGAAAGCTAAACTATTTTAAATAGGTACAGGTCTTAGATGAGATCCGCCAGTGCCCAAAATTTGGAAATTCGCTATGTTATGCAGATGCTGCGACAGGGGTATTTAATTTTATAATAAAATACTGACGTTTTTAACATCAAGGAAAGTTCTTAGGCCATTATATAATAATATTATGGTAAAAAATCCATATAATGTATGTTATCTTAATAAAGTTAATTCCGTTTTTTTACCACAAAAAACAAACCGCTAATCCGAATTTACTGAAAACTTTATCCGGTCTTCATTTTTTGATTACACATCTAATGAAATTAGTCCGGAATTGATATCATCATTTGTTCTCGAGATATGCGAGACGAAAAAAAATTCACGAACGAACGAACGAACGAACTAACGAACGCACACACAGACGTCACACTAAAAACGATGGATTCGGATTCTAGTGACCTTGAAACGGTGAGATATGTTAAAATTAGGGATTCGTAAAATCGGACTCATTACAATAACTTCCTATGGGAAGTTAAAAATCAGTAAACAATATTTATGTATATTAAAATGAAACTAAAACTAGCATTAAAACGTACCTCAACGATCAATTTTTGTTTCCCCTACGTTCCCACCATTGACCTAAATATTCAAATTAACACTTTATAGTTCGATCACACAACATATAGAGCAATATGTTCGGAACAGAACAACCTTAGAAGTTGATCACACACGTACGTGATGTTTCTGCGGATGAGTGTTGGTCGGTAACATTTCTCTGTGCGATGATTTTTCTAAATTTTTAATTGCTTGTGTCTTTAGCGAATTTCCAGATTGGCGCGTCTTGTTTATACTTTTTTATCACTTTAGGGTTATGATATATATATATATATATATATATATATATATATATATATATATATATATATATATATATATATATATATATATATATATATATATATATATATATATATATATATATATATATATAAATTTTATTTAATTTAAAAATATTGTCGGCTTTTGAGGAAGTTTATTGCGCAGACATGTGAACATTAAAGTTTTAGTTAAAGTTTTAGTATAATTTAATAATGCTTTGGTATCTCGTGAATTTTCTAAAATAACATTTCTTCTTCTTCATGAGAAGGGTATTTTTCTAACGTTTGGTCACTTTGTTAACGAGGCTGTTAGCAGATTAATTCAGTTTTCAACTGCTTTTGTATTTGAGCACAAGTAACGAATTGAGCTAAATTTACATTTTCATAAATCTTTTCTCCCAAATGGCGCATAGTTGTAAAGCGAGTTAAATCCAATTTAAAGTGTAAATATTAAATTTATTCCGGTATGACTCTTCCAAGTTTTATTCCAGGGAATCTTTTCCCAAACTTCAGTAAAAATTTCCAGGGGTCACCTATAAGTTATGAAATTTTTCTGGGCCACCTTTTTTTGACATATAGGGTAAAGAATCTTTACTTTACACATTAAAGCCCACATATGTATATATGCATCCAGTTACAACATAACAAAAGGCAATTATATCTAATGAAACCAGTAATTTGAGGTATAAAGTATACTTTAGAGTCCCATTCAGGGTAGTGAAATATTTATATATTGTTATATTATTAATATTATTATGTCATTGGTCCAATCCAAGGATAAAAAAAGTATATAATAAACTAACATAAATATGCCGACATTATTTCCTGTGCCACACCTTCCAAACTATACAATTTACATGGAATTCATAATATAAACTGTTTGATTTATGTCCATCGCTTTTTTCACGTAGATTTTCACACAGTAATTATATTTAAAAAATATTTGGTGATAATTAATCGATTAGTCCAAGCGTTGACCGAAAATTTTTAAGCGCTATCGAAACGATTCAATCAGAATACAGAATGTCCTTCATGATTTTGATCAAATTCTTTCAGCAATTTAATTACTGACATAATTAGTGCCTATGAATTACACCCGCCGTTTGGCGCAAATTTCTACCATGCTTTGTTTGAAGTCATAATTGTTTTATTTTCTAGAGCAGGAGTCGGCAACCTTTTTTGGATGGCGGGCCATTTTTAAAAAAAAATATTTTTAGCGGGCCGCACAGTCAAATATTTTTCAATGTAGTATGTGGCTTAAGTAGGTTTTTTTTAAGGAATTTTCGAATCAAAAATTCAGCTATTAGAATCACTGTCTTGACGCTACTCGAGCCCGGAACTATGATAGAAATAATTTAGTTTGAAGTCTCTAGAAGCCAAAATTAACATTCACTAAAATTTATATTATTCTCGCACGAAAAATCCTAATTTTACGAAATTTGGTAAAAATATTGGTTGTCCAAAAAGTCAGACACGTCCCATGCCCGGAATGGATTTTTAGGCATTTTTGCCTAAAAAATTTTTGTGGAAAAATGAGTTTTTTGCCCAAATTTCTTCAAGTTTTTGCCATATTTTCTTACACCGTTGGAAAAAGCGGAAAATAATCACATAAAAAGGATTTTTGAAAAGTAATTCTATGTCAAGTAGTTTCCGAGAAAAACTAATTTTTGTAAACGGGCATTCGCTATATTATGCAGGATACTGCGACAGGGGTATTTTCTTTTTTTTAACACAAATTAATATAAATATTATTAAAAATCAACATGAGAAAAAATTTTTAGTACCAATTTTATTTACATGTTATAAAACATCGGAGAACAAGAAAAGTATAAAGTATAAATTTCGAGTTCCCTTGTTAAAAGTACCAAAATTATTTCTGGTCTTATACGTATATATTTATTTATTATTATTACCATAATTTTGCATTACCTATTAAAAAAAATATCCATTAAAAATTCTTCGTCTGCAAAGTGTAAAGATCAAGAATTTGTAGATATTTATTAATAGCAATCTCCTCAAATTTCTTATATATTGTCTATATAGACTTATTTACACCAATTTATATTTTGAGTATTTATCTTATTTTTATTTTATCGGCGCTCTTAATATTTTTGCAGTTAAAGTTCGTGTGAGATAAAAATTATAATATGCCAGTGACGTAATTTTACTACAGTTGTTATATGTCGCAGAAATATTATAAAAGTCCATTTACTACTAATAAGCTTAAGGCTAGAAAGATTTAATAAAACAAATAAGAGCCTTAAGCCCTTATCGCATACAAAGTCATATATGGATTCTAAGCTTTACTATTTTTTTTTCAACATACTAAATTTTTTTTTTTTTTTAAACTAATGTTAAATCCTAACTTTATACTCCTTCGAGTAACGGAACGTAATTTTGGTTGTCTTTGGTAAGTGCGGGTTGTCAAATTATTTGAAGTTATGTTCAGAGTGTCCGACCGTTACAGTGCCATTAATTGGTGCTAATTTTATTTGTAAAAACTAAACAATAAAACGGTAAGTACTAAAATCAAAAATTTTCAAAACACATTCTTTATATATTCAAGAACGTGGAATAATTGTGATTCGTGCGTGTTTTCTTGTTTCCTTCGATTTTTGGCGCTTATTTTGAAGTTGCCATATTTGGCTTCGTATGTGTTTAATCCAAATTATTATTGGGCATATATGTCTTCATATCGCTTTTATGGTAGGTACATCCCAGCATGTCAATTATATTCCTGGTGATGGCTTCGTGAGTGACAATGATTTTGCTTCTGATTCCCCAGTACTCCCACCAGCCAAGGCAGTCCATCAACTTTGGTGGCCAGAAAATGTACTGCAACAAGCGGAAAAGGTACTCCATCTAGCCTGCCTGGCTCACCTATACTCATTGAAAAACTCCAGCTAGGCATCAAGACCTCCCTTTGAAATCTGTGCGATCAGATAAGGTGACCATTTCCCCGAATGGACAAAACTAAATTGACAATTATGTCAAAACTGCTCAAAATTCCGTTCATTCGCCAAATGTGGAAAGTGTCAAGTTTATTTATGTTACAATGGCAAATAAAATTACATACAGATTTTCATAAAATATAATTGTATTTTTTATTTAACGCATACGAAGTCATATATCGATTATAATTATAATACTAAAATGCATACGAAGCCATATATGGCTTGGTTAAGTAATTTCTAAACAATAAGACTTAATTTTTTTTCTTAATTTGACTACTGAAATAAAAGAAGTGAAAGACATTTTCAGTAAAAACAATTTTTTCTTCACCTCCTTCATAATGCATGCAATAAGGGGTTAATATTATTAAATATACAACAATATTTTTTTTGGGGTATATAAATTTCACAAAGAATTTTTTCAACCTTCTCCCAAATTGCGTGGACTAGCTTTATAGAAGGATGGACATAATGAAACCAATATCTTCTATTTCATAGCTTTTCTTTATTAAAATTGCCAAAATATTTTCGATATGTTTAATATCATCTTCAGTGGCTAAACATCAAAAAAAATTTACAACGTAATAATAAACAATAACATCATTTTTATATATTTACAATTCTTCGTTAACTTATACTATTATTTTTTTTTTAGGATAATGAAACCAATATCTTCTATTTCATAGCTTTTCTTTATTAAAATTGCCAAAATATTTTCGATATGTTTAATATCATCTTCAGTGGCTAAACATCAAAAAAAATTTACAACGTAATAATATATACAACCAATATATTATACAACCGACTGTCGTTAATTCGAAACTCGAGGGACTAGGGATGGTATGTAAAATCGCAGACTGCGATTTTGTCGCAGATATTAAAAAATCGCATATCGCAGGTTGCGACTGCGACTCAAGCAATGTTGCGACTGCGACTTTTAAAACTGCTCTTGCTACTTCTGTTCTCTACATCGTACAACAGCTACATCACTATGATGTTTGCTTATGTTGCGACTTGCGACTGCTATCTATATTTTGTATCATGTTTGTAGTTTGTACTTTGTACCTAATACAAGACTATAGGTACATACATATTAAACTGAAAACTACCCTTCGTCTTCGTTGTGTATACGTAAATTATACATAATATAAAATATAAGATGCTTCGTATGTCTTCTTAAGCACCAATATTTTTTTATTACCAAAACATGAAATTTTTAAGGATTATTGTTAAAAATTTATTTCATGTAATTCATGGAATTACTTATTTATAAAGTTATTACAGTATTGGAGAAAAGCAAAAACTGAGCAATATAAAACATATTGATCGCAGATATATTTGTAAATTTCCCAAATATTTAAAATATATGCCATTTTATTAGTTTTAAATTACCTACCAATTGTATTATTCCTTTTTTTTATTTAAAATTTTCTAAAAAAATATCAGTATCGTTTCTAAACTTCAAGTGTTCGCATATTATTGTGAAATTCAAAGCAACAATCGGTAACTTTTTTTAAAAAATGGATCTTGGAAACTATGTCAAAGGAAAAACTAGTCCAGTTTGGAATTTTTATTCTATAATTGATAAAGAATATGCCAAATGTAACATATGTAAAACAAAATTGTCTTATCGAACATCGACAACAAATTTGAAATACCATTTCAAGAGGAAACATCCGACTATATCTTTAGATTTTATTAAATCAAACCCAGAACAGCAGGCCGACACGGCTGAAAATTCTGTACAAATGAGGTCATCACAAGAACCTGTGGTAGTAACTCCGGTATTAGCAATTGAACGGGAGACTGTTGCAGAAGCTGCATCGAATGTTAAAATAAAAAATCGACAGGAGCAAATGTCTGCGTTTCTAACGAAAAAAAAATCTGGAACAGCCAAAAGGAAATTAGACGATGCACTTTTAAAGCTTTTTATTATCGATTTACAACCATTTAGCATAGTAGAAGATAAAGGATTTAAAGAATTCGTACAAGCTTTGAATCCAGCTTATCAACTTCCAAGCAGACACCACATTTCGAAAACATTGATTCCGGCGTTGTACGAGCAGTGTAAAAATGATGTGCGGGAATATTTAAAATCTGTTAATAGTGTTTGCTTAACAACAGACTGTTGGACCTCTATTAACAATGAAAGTTTTCTTGGTGTTACGGTACATTTTTTAAAAGATTTTGAATTGGTTTCTGTGCTTTTAGAGTGTAGTGGTATGACGGGATCGCATACAAGTAGAAATCTTGGTTTAGAACTGAAACGTATAGTGCAAATTTATGAACTAGAAAATAAAATTTTACTTGCAGTGTCTGATAATGCAGCCAATATAAAAAATGCAATTAAAAATGAACTTCAGTGGCAACAATTCGGTTGTTTTGCGCATACTTTAAATTTAATTGTGAAAGACGCATTGAAATATGTTGACCAGTTAGTGATTAAAATTAGAAACATTGTATCCTTCCTTAAACGTAGTTCATTAGAGTATGAAAAGTTACTTAATTATCAAAAACGGCAAGGTATTGATCAACCTAAAAAAATTATTCAAGATGTACCTACTCGATGGAACTCCACATTTTACATGCTGGAGCGATTTTTAGAACTACAAGAAGCAATTCGCAGTACGATTGCAATTGTTAATAAAGACTTACCAGTAATAACAACAAATGAATGGGAGATGATACGACAACTTTATGAAATATTAAAACCGTTTGAAGACGTCACCAAAACAATAAGCGGTGAAAAATATCCCGTAGGTTCCTTCGTCATTATAATGACAAACGGCTTACTGAAAATTTGTACTCAACTGAAAAACAAGATATTCGATCCTGTTATTCTAGTTGTATTAAACAAATTACAAACTGGATTAAGTGACAGATTAGGACAAATTGAATTTCACGAGGTATTAGCAATCTGTACATTTTTAGACCCACGATTTAAAGATGTTGGCTTTCAAAACCGAGAAGCTGCAGAAACGGCTAAAAATATTTTAATTAAGGCTGTTTCAAAAAAAATAATTTTTATGGAGCAACATAAAAAACATGTTACAGAAGAAATTGCCACTACGTCTTCAAATTCTAATAATTGCTCAGTATGGAATTTTATTGACGATCAAGTTAAATCAAATTCGCGAGGCAAAAGCAGTGCAAATTCTCGAGCTTTGGTCGAAATTCAACGATACCTCGACGAAGATATTCTTGACCGTAAAAAAGATCCATTAAAGTGGTGGGCCGAAAATAATTACAATTATCCTCATTTAAGTTCTGTAATGCAGGATAAATTTTGCGCGACTGCCACATCCGTACCATGTGAAAGACTATTTTCAAAGGCCGGTATGTTGTATAACGATAGACGTACACGGTTAACAGCTAAAAAAGTGCAAAGTGTCTTGTTTTTAAATGCAAATTTTGAAATTTTAAAGAAAGTTACCCATTAAAACATTTACTTATGTATTATTATTATTATAATTATTATTTTATTCATGTTAATATTAAATAAGTTACTAAATAGTTAATTGATTTGAACATTATTTCGTTATGATCCATAATTAAAATAATACCTACAAAAACCAACAGTTATTAAGGTAAGCACTTGATTTAATAAATTATCATTTATCCAATCTATATTACTCATAATTATACGATCATCACTGTGTCTCTGCTATGTTAACATCATCTACCTAGTACGTTACGTCCAATAGCATTTTTTTTTGAAAAATCGCAGTAGCAGTTAAAAATAACAGTCGCAACTAAAAATCGCAGTCGCAGTTTAAAATCGCAGATATTCTTTAGTCGCAGTCGCAGTCGCAACTGCGATCGCAGAATAGCAGTTTATCTCATCCCTACGAGGGGACTATTAAAATATTACGAATTATAGAGAGGTTCGAATTATCGCAGGCAACAATTTTAATTTCTTAAGCATTTGCGATGAATGAACTTGAACTTGTTTCAAAATGTACTTACAATCTTTCTGTCTCTTTCTCTTTGCAACTTTGAATTGTCGAGTGTTTGACGCCGATGAGTTCGAATTATCGCGTCGTTTTGTTACGTAGCAATGATTTTTTCGTTCGAATTACCAAATGCATAAAAATGTATTGATTTAGTTCGAAATATAAAAAGATTTTGTAAGGAACTCGTGATAACTTTGAATTATAGAGAGGTTCGAATTATCGCAGGTTTGAATTAACGAGAGTCGACTGTACTTTAATACTGATTCCCAAGTTACTATAATTCAGGATAGTATTCATATATACAGTGCTAGATTTACACCAGGGGCACACGGGGTTGGTACCCAGGGCGGCAAAATTTGGAATACCATGTGGCAATTTGGCGTTGTTTATTTTTTCGTCACTTATATTTTGTAGGAAAAAGTTAAAAAGTTAAAGAAATGCTTTTTTGCTCTTCTTTTGGTTTTAGGGAAAAGTTGATCTGATTTTTTCCCAGGGACGACACTTAGGGTAAATCCAGCCCCGTAAATACATCTGTATACATAATCTAACAGAATATAATATTAGGTATAACAATTATACACACATCTAAACTACAATATAAAAATTTGCCAAGTGCGTGCCGGACACGCATTATCACAGTCACGTGGTCAATAGCTAATTTTTAACAATTTTTAGGATCAAATGTAGGAAATTTAATAGTACGTACTACCTATTGACGGATTATTACGAGAACCACGTATGTCGATTTTGCACTGGTTTGAGATAATTGACCGAAACATTATTTTCAACCGGTTTGGAAAAGTTTTATTGCTTAGTTGCCGCTCACCACCCCTTTAAAGGTTAGGTCGGATCAAAAATTTGACCCTACTTTTATAGTATTGTTGCTCCATTTTGTCAGCCCCACTTACCAAATTTCAGCTCAGTTCGTTCATAAGGGAGCCCTACACATGCAAAAAGGAGCCACGAATTATATATATGTATATATATATATATATATATATATATATATATATATATATATATATATATATATATACCGGTATATATATATATATATATATATATATATATATATATATCTTTTCTTCAGAATCGTGTTCTCTACGGGTCCGAAAATGGATAGCGCCCCCTACTCTCGCCTCGTTCCGTTCTTATCGTATAAACTGTTCTAATTTTTTCTGTGAAAAATTCGACTAAACGACTGAGCACTTCTGTGTCGACCCTCGTATGGTTAACATACCATTAAATTATGACATAATTTGAAATTTGGAAATATAAGGTTTTGTTATTGTTAAATAACTTTCATTCTGATAAATAAAATAAAATGAGATTTTTATTAGCCTATGACCGGTATAAGATGATTCTAAACATTTATATCTAATTATCTCAAAACAGTGAAAAATCGGCATACGTGGTTCTAGCAGTAAGCCGTCGATACGTACTATTAAATTTCCTGCATTTGATCCTAAA
Source organism: Brachynemurus nebulosus (assembly GCA_035578155.1). Lineage (NCBI taxonomy): Eukaryota > Metazoa > Arthropoda > Insecta > Neuroptera > Myrmeleontidae > Brachynemurus > Brachynemurus nebulosus. The sequence goes on along the minus strand of JAPWDM010000001.1, from coordinate 9,573,641 downwards.
AATTGTAAAAAATTAGCTGTTGACCACGTAACTTTGATAATGCGTGTCCGGCACGCACTTGGCGAATTTATTATTATCATTATTATTATAGTACCAATTTATAAAAAAAGAAAGATAATTGTAACCAAACTCTTTTGTATACGCGGATGCTTAAAACAAAATAAAAATTCTAATTCTAATTCTATTAATTTTTTTATTGAATTATTGAATTAATTTATTCATTCATAAGTATTACTTCCACTGTAATTATGAAAACTTTTAAAGTAACAGAGAATTATCTAATTTTGTGAGATACGAGGTACTGCATTCAATTATGTCAAAATAGTAATTCTAACACATGGGCAGTATTGCCGTCTACCGTAGAAGACCATTAGATAACGACACAAAAATAGACCGATATAATACACGTACCTATATTGTATACATATAGTGCCATCTCGTTGCGTCGATATGTAGGTCTAATTGTGTCGGTATAATATCGATTTAGGTATGTTGGTATGTATGGATTTTAATGAGATATATCTTACCATCACGTGCTGCCACCAAAATCAGTCCAAAAACGATGGGTCATTTTTTTAACTAAAAATAATTCAAGAGCAAACATACTACAACGATTTAGTGGTGCACTGATAATGTACGTTTGAATGAAAAATATCTCACTGCCTAACTTTTTTTAGTGGAAAGCGCCACCGATGTGTATAGGAAATTAATAATCACTTATGAAGACTTATGAGTGAATGCATAAGTTACGTGGTTTTCAGGACCACGTAACTAAAAATAAGTTATAAAAATACGTAATACAAATCCTATAGTCCTAATAAATATAGATGTGATATAGATATATAATAAATATAGATGTGATATAGAAATATAGAAGTATATCCTAATAATTATAGATGTGAAGCACTTTGATTCTGGGAGCTAATTCAGGTGGATATCATGAGCACTAAAAACGAGATATAAACAAAGAGAAATTGTTATAAACAAATTAATTTTTTATTTTCTTATAGTAACTGCTGAACCACTGGTCTTAAAGAAAAAGTTTTTCGACAAAAAATATTTCTAACGATGTGAAAAACAACTTTCATCCTTACACGTTTTTAAAAGTTTTAAATTCTTGTTCAAATGCAACATATTGTACGGAACACTATCGGCATAACTACGACTTGCATTTGCCCGATTTTTTAATGTTGTTGTATTGATTTCTTTGAATATATAGGATAAATAACTTTTTAAATTGCATTGACGACCTGTAAACATTGTTTCACTTGTCTATGTGGGTATATTTGTAGCAATGTATTGCTTGAGCCTCAACTCATGGTAGTTTTAAAAGGAAAGAAAAGAGTAACGAGAGCTATTGTTTATAATCTATCTCTCTTGCTTTATACACCAGAATGATATAGACAGAGTTAAATTTTAACCCTAGAACGACAAGTCGGTGTCATACATGACACCTACGTTTTTTGTTTCAGCGCTGTAACTTTTGATAATGTAGAAGTTGACAATAATCTAATAAGTTTCTTTTTTGGAAAAAATTTGAATACCATCTAGACATATAGACGTTGACACTGACATCAATTAAATATCGATTTGACACACTAGAACCGGTGTATTATAGGTGTCATTTATGACAGTCACTTGCTAAATTTGTCCCGTAACAGAGCCTTGTCGTTCTAGTGTTAACTATGGCAGCCTTGTATCGAACGCCTTCAGTTCACAGACAAGCAATATTTACATAGCATACATATTTTTAAAAGAACATCCTATAAATTTATATGACATTCTCATTTCTCTTATTATTATCACAGAATAATCAAAATCCCATCAATAAAATCAAATATGGGTAATAAAAATAAATTCCCATAATGTTTATAATTAATATAATATTGTGGTTTAATCTTATAAAGTAATTTGCTGTATTGGTAAAATACAGCGTTTTTATAAATAAGTCATACGTAATGGTAAAATACAGCGTTTTATGTAATAACCTTAAAGTGTCTGTATTGGTAGGAATACGAATACCTCATGAATGTTGGACTTCTAGATAAAAATACATAACCCAGTAGGATTCTCTATTAAGAGCCAACCAACTCTTTCAGGTTGTAAAGTAAAAACTGGTTTATTACACCCTAATTTCGTTGAAACTTACTTCTGTAAAAGGTTCCAGCATGGCGTTTCGAGATGCACAGTAAGCGCCCTGTCAGTTACTGTCAGTAATTCCGGAGTTCGGAGGGAGATTAGATCGGAGCTGCCTTCGTCAAGGTCAGCTGTCAATTGACTGCTGAGTAGAAATAGCAAGCAAGAAGTTAATCGGGCCTGCTAGGGAGTGAGTAACAATAATTAAGGGGCTTGACTATACCTACGACGAATGAAAATGGTAAAAAACTATTTCAACGACATGCGGGAGTTCTAGTGGAGCACCAACTGATGATAACCACACAACCAACGGGAATGAAGACGAAAGCATTCGTAAAACATATACATGCGGTCGAGAATTCGAATTTCGTGGCTGACTATGCTTCTGAAGACTACCCCTAAAGTTTCCCTTCAGGGTTTCGGATAAATATTGCAAATAGTATATTGTGCAATAAGTGCGGGAAATTGTCGATTGTCCACGAAAGCGTAATTGAGTGCACGAACGTAGTGAGTGCGCTCATTCACTTCAGTGGGCAATCGACAATCCCGCACGAGCTGCACATACTATTTTTTATTACGAATTTCACATACTTTTTTCTATTATTATTACTATTTTTGACATTTTTATTACTTTTTAAAATAATATTTTTGAGTGTTCGTCTTTTTCTTTTCTGAATTAAATATTGTTTAAATTATATCTATAGAAATAATTATTAAATATTTATCAAGTGAAAAATCAAGAGGCGGCTTTGCGTGTTTTATTGTCAATTTGCGTGTGGAAAGTTACTTTCCACACGCAAAAAAGTATGTGGGAAGAATACAGTGGGCAAACAGCTATTGTGCGTACAGAAATGTGTGCGCTAAGTTAGTACTTCTCCCGTGTGAGTAATAAAAAATAAATTACTTCATTTTCATACTTGTACCAAATTTTTTCTCATCTTTAGTCCAGTTTCTAATGGTGCAGTAGGATTGGTAGGTAGACAGATATCCAAACCACAACTTTCTAACAGAGGTGCGAAAGTGAAGCGAAAACGTAGCGGATCAATCGGTTCGCTTTCGTATGGCTTTCGCGTAGTATACCTGTCTGAATAGTAGGACCGGATACGTACCGAATCCATGTCATTTTGATGTTAAAACAACATGCTACACCCTGTTAAGTTACGCTCAATCAATCCAATTGGTGATATAAAAAAACAAAATTTATCATATAGGGTAAAGGCAGGTAAGAGTACGCAGGCATGTAAGAGTACGCAGAATTTAAATAGGTTTTTATCTTGTCTATGAATACCGTGAATATCGAATTTAATAGTTTATAGCGATTAGCACGATACCTATTTATAGTTGACCAAATATTATTCAATTCGCGCCAATTTTTATTTAGTTATTTTGTAAAAGCAATTAAGGTACCTATCTCAAATCAAACAAATGTTATAAAAATTGCCATTTTTTTAATAGAGTGTATTTTATCTTTAGTTCATTCAAAAGGTAAGATAGCCTTTATAGATTCTAAAGACACTTTATTTTTTCATCTATAAACTCAAACGATACAATTAATTTTTAATTGTTAACGTTTAACTGACAAAAACAGATTCTTATAAGAATACGCACCCTAAAAGTTGATAAGAGTACGCACGTTTCTATTAAAATTTCTATTTATTTTTAAACTAGTTTTTGAAAGATGAGTTATCAACGAAAATTCAATAGGAAACTGATATTTACAGAAAGTATTTTGAAAAATATCTAAGAAAAAATAAAAAATGAAGAAAGAAAAGAACTATAACAAGAAAAATGGATATAGCGGAATGCACTCTTAGAAAAAGACTTAAACTTAGAAACATTCCATGCTCCCTTGGGAGATACAAAAGAACATTTTGAGAAATTATAGGGCAACAATTGGTTGAACATAGTCGCGAATTAGATATTATGTTTTACAAAATAACGTTATAGCAAGGTTAAAATAAATTGCATCTGGATATACTATATCAAATAATATATCACATAGGTTTAATATGACAAGAAGAAAAATAGCAGGAAAAACATGGGTAGCAGATTTTTGTAAAAGACAGAATTTAATTTTTCGTCGACCAGAAAAATATTCATTAGCGAGGATGGTGAGCTTCAGTCAGGCACAAGTAAATAGATTTTTTCACAATTTAGAAACACTTTATTCGAAGTATCACTTCGATGTTTCTCAAATATATAATATAGATATGATTAGTGTTACTCCCAACAAAATTCCTAAAATGTATAAAATTAAGGGAAAAGCATTCATTTTAAAAATTTATTTGTGAAAATGTTAATACGTACTTTTAAAATAACCTACGCGTACTCTTAAAAGGAAGTGCTTGTAAGAGTACGTTTTTGCAAGTTAGAGAAAAAACAATTTTTTTCCTATTAAAATTTTAAAATTATGATTTAAGTTTAATAGAATGTTCTTTTTGTAACACAACTTTTTTATTTTTACTTAAGGACGGAGTTCAAATAAAAAAGCAACTTTTTTATTTATGATTATTTTGCTTGTTGAAATTTTTTTCAAATTAGGGAGGGTTTTAAATAGAAAATTTTATTTTTGAAACATTCACTACTCTTCCCTGTGGGGGGAGGGGGCCCTTTTTCACAAGTTTTTAAGCGTTTACAAGGAGCGTCATATCTCAAAAAGTAATGAATATTTTTTAAATATTTTTTCATTATTTTATTCCTAAAGGATCTGTCCATAAAGCTGAGTATGGGTTTCAGGTAATTTTAAAAATTAACTATAAAATTGTAATCCTAAACTTCTAAAAATTATAAAACCCAATTTTTTATTAAAAAAAAGAAATGTTTAAAAATAGTTACAATTGTTCAAATGGAAAAAGCATACTCCACTTTATGCGCAATATGTTTATGAACAAAATTTAAAAAAAATTAAGACTCTATCTTTTTCTAGAACTTGTTATATGATTTTCCTTGTCGGAAAAAACACAACTTTCGGGAAACGGTAAAAAACAAAAATAATAACAAAAAAAGCGGTTTACTCATTGTTTATTAAAACGTCTACAAAGGCATACAAATAAAAAACGCCGTGAGCAGCGGGGCCCCATCACGGTAGTCGAATTTTCCCCTTCATCTTCGGTATTGAATGTCTACAAGCGAAATGTGATTGAAAGTCTACAACCGAATTGTCATTTTGTTGGTTTCAAAACTGGTGATGAGTGTTCGGCTGATCGAGGCTTTAAAAAAAGGTTTTAAGTATTTAAGTCTGTATCTCAGTAAATTTCAATTTTGTGCCGAAAACAGGTAGCAGAAAAAAAGCCAACACAATTCGTACGAGGACATTCCTGCCCATGTTTATCCGCTAATTGCCTTTATGTTTTAGTTTTAAATATTAAAAAAGGACCTTCAATAGTAAACTGGAAGGCCTTTATAAAGATATTTTTTCTTTCCAAAAAAATCCAAAATTTCTATTTTATAAATACTAAAAATCCAAAATTCCTAATTTATAAACAAACAGTGACTTTAATAACATTTTTAAATTACTTAATATGTATGTATTTCATTTGTCATAAAAGTAAGTTCACTTTTTTTTAAATTTTTTAAAATTACTATTCGCCTACTTGTATTTAGAATAAACATAATGCTTTTAAAACACATTTAACAATAGCATTCAATTCCGATGTAAAAATGGGAGAAGTGGGGGGAAAAGTGATGCGGACTCCCTACAAGGTACTAGCTGGATACTAACTGAATACACGTACAAAATTTCAGCCCTCTAGGTTTCCTTATGGAGTCTCTAGACGTGTTAGAAAACAAGCAAAAAAATTAAGGAAATATTGGCGTAAAAATCGTGGGGGTAAGGGTTAAAAGTTGAAACCTCCAAAAAACAGTGTCTGGCTATTAGCTTAACCTGTACACCAAATTTCAGCCCTCTAGGTTTATTTGGGGAGATTTTGACCCGAACGAAACTGTTAAAAAACAAGAAAAATCATGTTCTTTTGGGTATAAAAATGGTGGGGGTAGGGGTTAAAAGTCGAGACCCCCAAAAGGCACCCCCTTGATACTAACTCAATCCGAATACAAAATTTCAGCCCTCTAGGTTTATTCGGGTGACCTGTGCGAGTGGTACAAACTTCGAAAACGTCGAAAATGCATGAAATTGTAGCTTAAAAATGAGGGGGGTGGGGGTAAAATATTAAAACCCCCAAAAAGCACAACCTAGGTACGAACTTTATCAACACACCAAATTTCAACCCTCTACGTTAATTCTGGGGGGCTGGGGGCCTGTTAGATCCAGCGAAAATCGTTTTTCCCCCCTCTACTCCCACCATATCATCCTAGGAAGCTGAATTTTGGATATGTTGTAGATAATTGACCGAAACATTATTTAAAATCGGTTTGAAAAAGTTTTATTACTTTTCCGCCCCCCACCACCCCCTTAAAGGTCGGGTCAGAAAAAAAATTTGCCCAAAATTTGACCCCACTTTGATAGTATGAGGTGCCTCGAAAATGAGCCCCATTTACCAAATTTCATCTCTTAACTTCCACAGGGGGACCCTACACAAATTAAAAGGTGGCGGGAAAATATATATATATATATATATATATATATCAGACATTTTTTTTTCTACATATTCGTGTTCTACGGGTCCGAAAACGGATAGCGCCCCTACTCTCGCCTCTCGCAGCTCTTATCGTATAGACTGTATAAGTCTAATTTTTCGGAGAAAATTCGACTAAAAACATTATCTCAGTGTATACTATAACTCATGTACACACCAAAATTAAATATTACTGATCAAATCACGAGGGGGGGGGGGCGAGCGTTGTATGCAAAGGATCAGCAACTTGGCTGTGCAGCGGCTCACAAATAAATATTTTTCTACTTGAAAAAAAATTTTTTTTGCCCATGTTTTATATATCACCGTGTTGGTAAAGAACCACAGAACAAAATAAAAACAAAAAACGAAATTCGAAAAAAATTTGTTTATTAGCCATTTCTGGCGTGAACTCCCCCCTTAAAAATAAAGGCGCTATGTAAATTTAAAAATTAAGTGCGTACTCTTACCTGCCTTTACCCCAGGTACAACGGTAATGATTTGGATACCGAAGAACAGGTCGGAGATGTGGTCAATAATAACTATTTTCGTGGAAACGGTTACACAAATCGCGCGAACCAGCGTAAATCTGACGACACCGACAAATTTCATGCGAACGCTCGATGAACTGATTTCGGTTCATTTCCGTTTCGCAAGCTGTGTGTAACGCTTCATTTAAAAAACATGCTCGAACAGAGTTTCGCAGTTCGCCTGTGTTCTGTTTCGATCCGCTTCCGTTTCGTTTTCGCTGCAGTATGCTACAGGGTAAAAGGGTAAATAAATACACTGTAATAATATAATAAAACACCCTATATAAAAAAACTTTAATTTCCACAAATCGACCACCGTCTACTACAATGCGGGTCCATGGCAATAATTTCAATGGACTTATAAATCCCACAGAATACGTTTTGATTGTATGGCGTACAAAATGTACATATCGCACCTCGCCAACAATAAAGCCACATCTTATATGGCGTTGTATGTGTAGATGTGGCCCTCTTGTTGCCGAGGTACGATATATTGGCGGCAACGCACTATACGTACATTTTACAAAGGAAACAAGACATACATTGTGGGTTGTAAAAAGTTCACACAGATTTTTATATAGCTTATAAGTACAGCTGAACCTTTTCTTATGCGGTTTAAAGAAAATTGGCGATTAAAATGTATAATATGAATCAAAAGCAAGAAAAAATAAGAAACCTAAACATTAACTATAATAATTTACTTTTATAAAATTACTTGTTGATAGCTTTTAAGTATTTAATCAGTACATTGCATAAGAATTTAAATTATTGCATCATTAAGTTTCTTTTACAGTGAAAAAATGAAATAAAATGTTCTCGTGTGTAAATTAATACTATATCTTGTTTAGAAAAGCAACTTTTAAGGAAATCGTGAGATTTTGAACGTTTTGAGTTATGTATTTTGCATTAAACTTTTTTTTAAGCGGTCCCAATCCACCGCATAAAAAAGTTTCTTTTTTTACAATCTGGAACGAAATAGCTTTTTATAGCTATTTACGAAGTTTTTATTGGATCATCCGGAAAGTTCGTGCCGTTTTTGGTGTAAATGGCCGAAAACTGTGGATTTTAAATGCTCAAAAGTTGCCGCTAATTCTTGACAGTTTGCTTCAGGTTTCGCTTTATGCCTTGATGCTTCGTTTCATCGTCAATACACACAGTCCGACCGAAGGGAGCTTCATCTTACAAAAAAAAATTACCGTTTTGAAATCTAAGTAGCAAACCACTTTCTACAAGTGCTATCAGAAAGCGCATCGTCACCATAAACACTAAAAATATTTCTCGTTTCGTGAGCTGCATTAGTACTAGGGATGATCGATATTAGAAAAACATCGATGTTAACATTGATTCAAGAGTATCGATATACGATATATATCGAAAGAAAGACATCCATGTTCGAAAACATCGATGTTTATGTAGCTAAATAAATAGCCATTCTTATAATCTATTATTTTATTTATTAAAAATTAACATTGCCAATATTTACACTACACTGCAGGTACATTGCAAAAAAAGTCACTTTGTTAGAAGTTTCTCTTTTAATATGTTCCTTTGTTGATACAAATCCTGCCCAGCTTTTGAAAAAAGTCTCTCTGAAGCTGTTGAAGTTACTGCGAAATACAAATATTTAATGGCAATTTTTTTCAAGGTTGGATAAGTGGATCCTAGAACTTGCCATAAAAGTAATGGATCTTGTTTTAAGTCAGCTACAGGATTTTATAAATACTGGATAGCTTAGAGTAATATCGATGTTTCGATATTATTCTCATAACATCGATGTGTCGATGTTATCGAGGACATAACATCGATGTTTTCCCCCTAAACATCGATGTTTTTCTACCATCGATGAATATCGATCATCCCTAATTAGTACCTTCTTTAAACTCGTATAACATGGCTTGATGTTTCTTGATGCCTATGATTAGTACTCACTGTACTGACAAAAAACGATTATTTAAACACTGAATAAAGATTTATGAATTTATGATAGGTACATATTATGCACAAGCAACATTATCGGCTTAACACTAACATGTTACTTGAAAAATACGAATTCATCCGAGCGGCTCCGAAAATGGCACTTCCACTTTCCGAGTGGCCTAATAATTTTTTTTTTGGGCCATTTTTTTTATCCATCGCATAAAAAAAGGTTCGGCTGTATTATGTTGTGGAGCTATGGTATGGTAGGCATAGTCTGGGTTACATGTTTATAAACATTTATTACTCATACGGTCATACCGTCATCATACTCAACCACTGACGCACTGACTACAAACTTTATTTTATTATTTTTAGCATTTGTTTATATTATTTTAATGTATGTAAGAATGTATGTTTGTTTGTATGTTTGTGGCGATCACTATTGTTTTCTATTGAAAAAAGTACTTAAGGTTGTTGGTCGATAAAACGATTTTTTCAAAGGATTTTAAGGAAACTTCTCTAGATATTTATTTAATGCAATACCAATAATACGAGCCCTTACAGAAAAAAAATTTACGACCCCAATTTTGAGAAAAACGATTTCAAAGTTTTGTAATTTTAAGCTAGTGATAAGCAAAATTAGTCTTGGTCTTGCAGTCTTGTCTTGGTCTTGCATTTTTTGCAAGACCAAGACCAAGACTATGTATACCAAGAGCAAGACCAAGACTATAAGTATGGCTGCAAGACCAATACCAAGACTCAAGTGAGCAAGACCAAGACAAAAACAAGAAAAAAGCAAGACTCTTGTTAAACTATTTGAATAGTTTGAAAGTATAATTAATACCGTAAAGAGAGAAAATTCTGAGTTTAGAAGGAAAAAATTTGCTAATAAAAAAATGCAAGAAAGTGCAAGATTTTTAGCAATACCGAGACCAAGACCAGACCGCGACTCAAACTGCTCTAGCAAGACCAAGACCAAGATTCTTCATAAATGCAAGAACAAGACCCAAACCAAGACTCTATTTTTTTTGAATAAAATGAAAACACGTCAAAGGAACTTGATAAAAATTTAATATGTTATTTAAGACAAAGTTACAAACCATATTTAATAGGTAACAAATAAAAATTATTGACCACGCTGTTTTTGAAATATAATTTAGAAACATCATTTTACAACGTTTTGCAACCCTTTTTCAACAATTCTTTTAAATTGCTACAACATAAGCGAGCGGAAATTCAAAAAAACAAGTGGTATACAAATATAATAACTGAAGAATATTAATACATTATTTAATTTTTTATAAAAGAAAATTTTTTCGCTGAGATATACTTGTATACTGACTATCTCGAGCTACTACGTTAAATGTTTGAAAACTACAAACAAATAGTATTTAGGTACCTAAGGTCTTACATAGTCAAATGTATGTGCTTTGATGAACATCTAAAGACAAAAAAGTCATACTTTTCATATTATTACTTCCATAATTTGGAATTGGAATGACTTCAAGCCAGAAGTTCTTGTTATTCTTATACAAACATACTATAATTATACAAATATACTTTACCCTTTCCAGCGCTCTCACCATCAAGATAAAAAAAATTATTTACGAATGTCAGCAGATTAAATTACATTTAAGTCGTATTGCAATCCAAAAGATCGTCACTATAACCCGGCGCCATTACACCAATAAGAGTTTTTTTTTGTTGATAAAACTATTCATTGCAACAATACCTGCATAGGTAGGTACTACTTCTCTAACGTAAGGTAATTTACTAGAAAATAACAAATAAAATAAAAAAAATTCGGTCAAGAAGGAATCAGGCTCACACAATTAAGGTTCCGCAGAGTGAGCAAATTCAATAGACCAAATTAAACTTTTTTTATTTATGTACCTATATTTAAACCTTATTCGAATTTGCTTGTGACCACTGAAAAATACGTGACTTATCCCATATTTTACTAAAACACAGTAATATACACCAAAAGATTAGTAAATACTGTGTTGCCTCTTGCTATTTAAAATTATTTTTGTCAGCAACTATTACACTATCGAAAAAGCCTGTAATCTTCAGGAAATCCTAGAAGTCAGGCGAAACGATCATTTCTAGTAAATTTTAACCTATATCATAAAAAAAAATACTTGTAGAATCCTTAGAGGTGGCTCTTTCAAATGATACCTCACACGATACCTTAATTAAAACTTTTTTTTGACCAAACTGACCCCTCCCTCCATTTTGATTTAAAGCAAGACCTACCCAAACTATGCGATTATTTGAAGTTCCAACGTTACGTAGTTTTCGAGAAAAGCCTCTGTGACAGGCGGACGAACAGACACGAGAGTGATCTTACAAAGATTCCGTTTTTCCTTTTAATGTATGAACCCAAAAATTTTGATAAATATAGGAAACAATTTTACAATCATCATCATTGTTTTTGATCGTTTTCGGTAGGTTTTTCATATTTACCACCGAAGATGTAGCATAAGCGCAGAATATTTTTAAAATCTTTTATTTAACTTGATATGTTAGTATGTTGGTTTAGATCAAATCTTGGAATCAAAATTTAGACAGGTTCTAATTGAGCTAGAGGTTTCAAATTTTACATACGTGTCTAACCTTGAAGACAATGCGATATTGTATAATTAATTTTGTCCTACATTGCCCCCAAAAAAAATTGTTGATTTTTAGTCCTGTGCAACTTTTTGACAATTAGAATTGTCAAATATTGTCCATTGATTTTACATTGCAATTTTTTGTTTCCATAATTATGCTTGACTAAGGTAAATTAACCGATTAAAATATAAGTAAAAATTACTTCTTTAATTTTTTTTCAAATTAATTGTAATCAGACTAAAAAGTAGAAAATAAATTAAAGTAAAAAAAAAATGTTTTTTAAGAAAAAGCTTTTATTTAAAAATGGACTAAAAAGAAATAAAATAACCTTTGAGTGAAGTTTGAAGCAATATGCAACATAATTTATAAAAGCTTGAGGCGTTTAAAATTAAGTTTGGTAACTACTGAAATGTAAAATAGCTCTTATATCCAAAACCGAAATAATTAATGATAACGCCTCAAGCTTTTATAAATTATTTTGCATATTGCTTTAAACTTCACTCAAAGGTTATTTTATTTCTTTTTAGCCCATTTTTAAATAAAAACTTTTTCTTAAAAAACATTTTTTTATTTTAATTTATTCATTTTCTGATGTATTGTTGATCAAGTTAAAAGCAACCGTTTAAATTCAAATACTTTTATTTAAATACAGGCACATTTTTCCCATAAAGTGCTTCTTCATTCATAATAATAATTATCAATATAATAATAAAAATTCTTACATTCCTACATATTGCGATTTTCTTAATCTTGCTACATTATTATTAGACCTACATACCCACATATCTAAAGAATTCTTTACAGGTGAAAAATTCACATTATTGATGCACACACATAGGCACGGACGAACACACAAACACGTACCTACGGCGTATAGTTAAATTTTTGTCCATTCATAAATATGCTGGGAGCATTTTTTTTTTTAATAAGGGCCAAGGAATGTTATTCATAGATATAATAGATTTGTTAAATTTTGTTTATATATTTTAATACACTAGTGTATGTTTTTATATAGGCGTAGTATACATAATATAGCAACACAAGAGAATACATACAGTGAAAAGCAGTGGCACCAAAACAAATACGGACGCTTAGCCCCGATTTACACTATCGTGCCGCTCTCAGTTCATGCTCTCAAAAACAATGAGTATATTCACAACATCACTCCGATTCAAGTACGGTATCAGTCGCGGTCCAATGCCGCTCTAAGACCAATAACTTATACCGATAGTGTGAACATTTTTTTGATCCCACTCCACTCCGTTTGCACTCAGTCAGTTATTATGAAAAGATATTTTTATCGAACTGAAACCGAACTGGGAGCGTATCGAGGGCGACATTATATAATGTAAATGGTGAACGAATAGGTATCAGCAATGTGATGTGAACACAACAAGATTTTACCGGAGCGAGACTGGAGCGGGAGCGTATCGGTATCGGCATCATAGTGCGGATCGAGGCTTAAGGGGACCACCAGTGTGACCGCCTGAAAAAAGGTGATTTTTGGGAATTTTTAAAAAAAAACTGCCGTATGGAATGTTTTAATATTTTAAGGATACATTCGTTGATATATAATAAATTCAAGATAAAATTTTTGGATAAAAAAATTGAAAATTCAATGAGTTATTAGAGATTTCCAAAGGCTGCAAAAAAAAAGTTTCCCCACTGCTCCAGTGATAGCGACCTTCACAGTGCCTGAAATCAGAAAAACCAAAAAGGCTATTAAACTAGAAGGTATTGCTCGTGTCGTGAACCTCAATCAAAAAAAAAGGTTAAAATTTAACAAAATGGCGGAGTTTTTTTAAAAAAAAGTTTCAAATTTTACTCGAAAATTTTATGATTTTTGGCCTGCAAAAATTACATTTTTTATTCGATCAGAAAACTGGAGGTTCATGGCACGAAGAAACATATAAAAGAAGCTGCAATAAGAATCAAATCGATCGGATGCTTTGTCTTCGAGTTATAGCTGCAGCAAATTTGAAAAATGTAGTTTTTCTTTACCTTATCTTTTAGTTTTAATCACTGAGAATTTTTACAAAAATCATTTATGATGTACTCCCTATAACGGTCATAGTAAAACTAGATGAGTCGTTTAAATGTGCCAGAGTCTAGCTGTACAACATGTGACTAGCAGCCACGTCCAAAAACTCCCGAACTATTAACCTTCATACCTCAAAGTTAACAATACATCAAAGTTAACAATGAAAATCAGAATCCGCTCTTCGGATGGCTATTTGAGATACGCACTTGAAATTTTAGTATGTTAAAGGTATAGAATATCAAAACAAGCAAAAAAAAATTTTCCAATTTTTTCAAAATGTCACACTAGTGGTCCCCTTAAGACACACATTAAATCTAAGTTTAACAGTAATTAGAGTTCTTCACAGCTTTTGGAATAAAATATAGCACATTTAAATTCACAGCATATAGTACAACTAAACTCCCTAAAAGTTTTGCTTACTGGATATAATGCCCTGAGGGAACATCTTTTTACTATGGAACTAGAAGGGAGTCTTTTTTACCGCAGATGTGGCTTGAAGAACGAATCTTCATCTCATGTTTTATGGTCTTGTGAGATATTGTCCCCCTTGAGATATAAGCAGTGCAGGATTTACACTAGGAGCACGCGGGGCAAGTGCCCAGGGTGACAAAATTTTGAAATCAATATGGAAATTTAGCGTTTTTTTATAATTTGTTGCAATAATATGCAAATATATTGGACAATGCCACTGGCACATGTATTGCTAATATTACTATGATGGTAATTACGGGATGATTTGGATCTCTATAGCTCCCTTAAAGAATACAGGTTCACTAACAAATTTCTGATATTAGTGTGTGCTACTAACCACATATCACGCCAAAAACTACACGGTCGTCAGAAACGGAAATTTTATTGGTTTTCTAGAATTTCGCCTAATGACATAGACGAGATTTTTATTACCAAAGTATACCTCTATGCAAACTTTCATCTACTTAGCATCACTTTCCCACTTTATTTTCTTTACCTGACTAAAAGTTATGATAAAAGGGACTTTTACTTTGTTTTACATAAAATTGAAGAAAGATCTGCGCCCCAACAATTCTGCAATTCAGGATTAAAGCCCAATCCCCTCGTATGTAAATACGCTCCTGATTTTACGCCTTTTAAAAGCAATGTTTCCGTCATTAACAGTCTAAATACTACTTTATGCAATTCAGATTTCATTCAGTAACTCGTAAAGTACAAAAAGGTTCTTATTATTTATTATTTCTATAAAACCCACGGTTGAGAAGCGATGGTATAAGAAACACTATAAATATGTTGGCCATTTAGCTTACGCCCTTTTAGAAACGAAGATAGCTTATGTCTGCGATGGTTCAAATACTACATCATAAAAAAGGATATGTATATAATCGAAACAGACAAAATATATATTTTATTCTTATTTCCCTAATGCCCTTTAAAGATCATTCCATTTCATATTAGTGGTTTACAGATCTGTGTAATAATTTATATTAATCTTATCTATGTCGGCATTAGATATGTACGTTCCCAGAGGTCTCAGTTAGAGGGTGCCTCGATTCCAGGAATCGAGGTTCGTTTATCCAACAACACTAAGGATCTACGATTTTTTTATCATCTATATACGAGACCGACAAATGAATCTTCTTAGACACACGCAGACCTTTGTAAAATTGTTTGACATACATAAATACACTTACAAAATAATATATCGTTTTTTATTTCATTTTATTATATCCTGGAAAATTTTGTATAATTAAATAAAACTGTACATTAATAAAAACAAGTTCAAGTGACAACTACGAGAAAAGACAAAAAATAGACATTATTTATGTTTGTAATAAATTTCTTTTATTACGAAATTTAATTAGTATTGTGTTTTAAATGCTTTAAATAATTACAAAAATCACTGAATCCTAGAGTCTTTATTGAGGTAAAATCACCAAATATTGCCCCTGCTTTGTTTTGATGATAACTGTGACTTAATTAGGGCACAGTATGTATTTTGTATGTTTCCATTTACAGCCACTGTCATGACATGACTTGAGCCCGGAACGATGATAGAAATTTGCTTAGAGGATTTCAGTAAAAGCCATTTTCGACTTCTACGGTTCTCTAAAAAAATTTACCTGTACTTACGATAAATCTTGAACGAAATATCCTACTTTTACGAGATTTAGTGAAAACGTTAGAAAGAGGAGAAAAAATCAGATAAAAAATTTTGGAACTATTATTCTAGATAAACTGATTTCTAAAAAAAATTAATTTTTCTAAACGAAAATTCGCTATGTTATGCAGGATGCTGCGACAGGGGTATTTAGTAGAGACAATGGAAGCCTTTAATAATGACAAATTTATCCAGAACGGGAGCAAAATTCTTGAAAGCACTCCACGTTCTTCACTGTTATATTTGATTTCGCTCCTTCTGACTAATTCCAACGATTAAAAAGAAAAAAATTTTTTAATATTTGTTGTTCATTACTTGCAGTTTTCTAATTTTGATTATTTTAGGAGTAGCATTATTGAAAGTGGAATTATTAAAATTTTGCGATTAAAAATCTCGCCCGGAGAAATTGCTTAATTTCTATTGTTTACTTATTTGTCTATGAAGCCATTAAAAATCTCACTTGAAACGAAACTTTGTGGCGAAGGAAGAAGGACCTATACTTATATTAGATGTACGGGAACAGCATTATTGATAGCTTCTACTGTATAAGTGAGAGGCCCTAATATCATCGCCGAGGTAGCGACGATTTTTTAATTTTTAATTAAGTATTCCTTTTGGTTTCAGTACAACATATCGAATAGTCCGAAAATTTTGTGTCGGTTTTTGGCAAGTCGCATTAGATCAGAGTTGAATATATCAGAATATTTGAAAAAAAAAAATGTTCTGCAAGCAGCAAATAAGATATGCGATGTTTGGACTTCCAAAGAGGATTGTATCAAAGTAGATCGTTATAGGTGAAAGTTGATGAATTTAAACTTGAACTTCAAAAAAGTCCGAGTGATCAAAAATTTCTTGAGATGATTACAAAATATCAAAGAATTTAAAAAGTCTAAATTGTTTTAGAAGTACATACATATGTAGGGATATAGGGATATATATAAATATCATTCTTATAGCCTTGTTCAGGGAATCATACTTGCTAAAGAATTGAAGTCGTAGGTATATAAAAGTCGCACCACAGTCATTGTATCAAAAAATATCCCTACTTGCACTTATCGAATTTATTATGTCATCGAAGGATGACATATTAATATCGTTGTGTGATCATAGTGGGGGAAACATTATTATAGAGTTGTATATCCATATTGAATAATTATAGAGTTGTACATCCATATTGAATAAACGCAAGAGGGCTGTAGAGTTAACAACTATAGAGTTAACAAAAAATCATAAATTAACACTTTCACTAAGGTGACATTACTTAGTGCGTGTCAAAAACACGCACTTAACGAATTTTTTAAATCTTAATGGGCTTCAATAGGTAAGAAAATATTTGATAGATGTTTATTTAGACCAATCCCTGCAAAAAATGTATACCACTGAAAACCTCTACAAACCTTTCATACCGTTTTTAAAATATTAAAAAAAAAAAAGTTTGGAATACCTAATATATCAAAAGCTAACCCACACAATTAACTTAATTATGTAATTCTTGTAAAATATTGTGAAAAAATAAATTATCTATCGAAAAATTTACAAGTGCAACAAAATTTTAATATGTATATAACATTTTTATGTTAATGTAATTATTATTAGCATTTAGATAAAACTTATCACTTGGAAATTTTATCAGAAATACGTACACAAGCATAATTTTTGTCACACCCAGTGTAATAATTATAAAAGATTTTTAAAATAACGTAGTTTTTTTTTTTAAATGATGGACTGTTTTTGAAATAATTTTCTTCAAAGTCCGCTATCTCCAGAGCAAGATCGATACAACATATTTTTCCATTTTCTAACATACTTTAAATTTCATAATACTGCAAGTCCACGGAAATGAACTTTTCCATCCAGTGACGTAACGGTCCTCTACACCGACTTTACCCTAGTACTCCCCTCCCCCATTTACACATGCCACTTAAGCTCCTTTCTACGTTCGAAGGGAGAGTATGTTATGATAAAACAAAACGTTTAAATAGTATTCTTGTGGCTTGAAGTCACTTCCGTCATAAGCTGAAATAGCATTAAGGCCTCCAATAGGCCCGGATCTAGGGAGGGGGGGGGAGGGGCTGGCAAACCGGAGCCCCTGCCCCGGGCATCAGTTTCAGAGGGCGCCAAAATCATACTAGGTCGGTCTATATCAAATGGTCTAAAATAAAAGTTGGTTGCACGACCATTTTAGAAAATATTAATATTCCTCCGGTTGTTTCTATTATATTTGAAGTTTTGTGAACAATTCTTTAAAAAAAATTATCTTTAACCGTTTAACCGTGGTAGCCATTTTTGTTTTCCAATTTGCACTGATTGTTGTGTTTGTAGTCATTTATGCCAATGCACATAAGTGGTGTCCATAATTAACCTATATATTCGTCCCTTCCATAAGAAAACTTTACCTAAAGTTGGATACCAAAATTTAGCAAAATTCACTTTTTGAACATTTTTTTTCTTATAGAAGGAATGTTTTAAACCTCGTTTAGTATTTTCTATAAGAATAGCTATACGGATACAACTACCCATTATGAAACAAATAACACTATCTCAATTATGAAACTTGTATCCTTTAATTTTTACAAACTTCCGGAAACTTTTTTCCAAATTTTGGAATTTTGTGCCCCTGTATCTCTGATGGGCTGGTGATAAAAATTTGAAATTTGCACAATTTGTAAGTGCTTTCGGAGTAGATTTATTAAAATAAACAATCAATTTGTACCTATATTGATCCTTTACAAAACCCTTAATTTTTATCATTGCCGCAACGGAAAAAGTTGGAGTTTTATAAAGGACTTATATACTTATGAGTTTTTTTGACAATTTATGTCAAACGTTGGAGAAGGGGGGCGCCATTTTCAAGTTTCTGCCCCGGTTCTAAAAAATCGTAGATCCGGGGCTGGCCTCCATTAAGGAATGTCTTTTCGACCACTTGACCGACCATGTAATTCATTTAAGTTTGGACACTTTCTTAAGCATTACAGAAAAGTTTAAAGGTAATTGTTTAATTTTAAATAGAATTCTTGTAGTCTGGAATCATTTCCACTTTTAGCTGGTATAACATTTGATCATGTAACATGAAATGTCGTTTTCCGACCAGTTGGTCTACAATATAGGTAAATTAGATAAGTATCGACACTTTCTTAAGCATTAAAAAGAAGTTTAAAAACAATTCTTTAATTTTAAATAGAATTCTTGCAGATTGGAATCATTTCCACCGTTAGTTGGAATAACATTTGGCCGTGTAATATGAAATGTCATAGTTTAGATAAATATGGACGCACTTTTTTAACCATTAGAGAAATATTTAAAAGCCATTATTTAATTTTAAATATGATTCTTGTAGCCTATGGAATCATTTTCGCCATTAATTGAAATACGAATTAAGTCTTGTAATAAGACGTGTCGTTTTCCGACCACTTACAAGGAGATGCACCCAGAGTGAAATTCGGGATTTTGATGAAACTTCGCTGGTGTGTAGTCAAATTTTTACCACTATAAATAGAAAGAGCATCAAAAATTAGGGGATACGTGTTTTTGCGTTTTTTCAAAATATTTGTGGTATCCAAGCCACATAAGGAAGAATAACATAGGGTAGATTATTAAAAGCTTTTATTTAACTTGATATGTTAGTATGTTGGTTTAGATCAAATCTTGGAATCAAAATTTAGACAGGTTCTAACTGAGCTAGAAGTTTCAAACTTTACATACGTGTCTAACCTTGATGACAATGCAATATTGTATAATTAGTTTTGTTCTACATTGACCCCAAAAAAAATTATTGATTTTTAGTCCTGTGCAACTTTTTGACATTTAGAATTGTCAAATATTGTCCATTGATTTTACATTGCAATTTTTTGTTTCCATAGTTATGCTTGATTAAGGTAAATTAACCGATTAAAATATAGGTAAAAAATTACTTCCTTAATTTTTTTTTTCAAATTAATTGTAATCAGACTAAAAAGTAGAAAATAAAGTAAAAAAAATGTTTTTTAAGAAAAAGCTTTATTTAAAAATGGGCTAAAAAAATAAAATAACCTTTGAGTGAAGTTTGAAGCAATATGCAACATAATTTTTAAAAGCTTGAGGCGTCTAATTAAGTTTGGTAACTACTGAAATGTAAAATAGCTCTTATATCCACAATTTAGCCCATTTTTAAATAAAAGCTTTTTCTTAAAAAACATTTTTTTTACTTTAATTTATATAGTATTATTATTGATTGCAAATACGTCCTATATTTTTTTATATTTATGTTTATTTTCATCATGAAAATGTATTTTTTTACTTTCCGATAATGATTCATTTATTTTTCAGTACTAAATTAATTGGTAATTTAGCCATGTGTACATTTGGTTACTCATATTCGATATTTTTTATACCTATTTCTGCGAAAGTTAAAGTTCTCTGGTGTGGCTGTGTTAACAAATGCTCGACAAGAAGCAGTAATCTCTTTCGTTCACTGTTCAAGTGCTTTGTAATAAATTTTTCCATATAGGAAATGTAGTTAACACCTAAAAAACATACAAAAAAGAATAAGAAAAGTAGTATGAATGTTGAGAAAGAAATAAACCGCGTTTATTTGGTTAAAAACGAATTTGGAAAAAGATAAAGGCAGTTGTTGAATAGAAGATTATTGCTTCTTATCGAACATTCATTAAAACTTGCAGACCAGAGAGCTTTCGCAGAAATAGGTATAAAAAATATCGAATATGAGTAACCAAATATACACATGGCTAAATTACCAATTAAGTAAGTACTGAAAAATATATGAATCATTATCGGAAAGTAAAAAAATACATTTTCATGATGAAAATAAACATAAATATAAAAAATATAGGACGTATTTGCAATCAATAATAATACTATATAATCTACCCTATGTTATTCTTCCTTATGTGGCTTGGATACCACAAATATTTCGAAAAAACGCAAAAACACGTATCCGCTAATTTTTGGTGCTCTTTCTATTTATAGCGGTAAAAATTTAATACATTGAACCATTCAGGCTGTGCAAGAAAATTTACCCCCATTTTCACCCCTCCAGCCCCCCTTATGAACCTAGCCCTGGTTTAACCTATACAGGTGAATAGGTCTTTCAAAGAGTAACATTTCATCAATTTAAAGGTTTCCTCTATCTCTTATAGTTTTCGAGATATCTTAAGAAATACGATTTGAAGCCTCAACTTTAGGGGCTGGTTTCACCCCCTAAACGTGAACGATGGCCGATAAAAAAAATACGGGTCCCTTATTTTTACCTATACTACACACCAGCGAAGTTTCATCAAAATCCCGAATTTCACTCTGGGTGCATCTCCTTGTTAGTCTACCATACGACGTCTGTAGATCCTAGTTGTTGGACGTCAATTAATTGAAAAAGGGACCGAAGAAAATTGTTTATATTCGTTAATTGCGCCCATCTAGTATTTTTTAAATACAAATTTAATCAAAAAGTAATAACTTTTATTAACGAGCATATATGGACATTTTCGTTAATTATTGATTATACTCACATACCGTCATAACCATTTAATTGTTTATTAACGACCACAAACAAGATTTTGTTCATCAGATTTCGTGGTTCAGATGAAACGATTACAGAGGTTCGGTGTTTAACTGAATTTAACCAACTTTAAATTACATTTGTCTGTACCTACTTGTTTGTATTATGTTCGTTTTGTCACAAGACACAAAGAAATTCCATCTTCTTTTTGGGGTTCCAAAGAGAAAATGATTGAACTATTGTAACTCTGTCATGTCATAATTTCTACATACTTTTACCAACTACAGGTGTAGATTTAAAATTAATATATGGAAAAAAAAATATTTCTTAATTTCTTGAGATATTTTCCCGTGACCAAAAGTGAGGATGAGGATTAAAAAAATAAATCCAGATCATTCGAGAAAATGTTGGAAAATAAAGAAAATTTTCGTTTCTGACTATTGTGTATTTTGTTTGCTGATTTCTGCGTCCAGTCCTGGATGCTTCATTGCAGTCCAATAACCTGGTAACGCATTGGCACCGAATTCCGACCGCTTATCGATACCCAATTTTGAATTTCTAAAAAGATAATAACATACAGTATATGATGTGGTTTAAAAATTGGCATATGTAAGGTTACATATTTTTCTACGAACAAATTAATAAATAAATCAGTTAATTGTCAGTTTATAAATTTTAAATTCATTTTTTCAAAAAGGTACAATACAATCTTCGATGCACCATTATCCATCCGGTTTGTAATGATTTTGCCTAATTCCGTCCACATATGTACCTGATTCTGACCTACCTTTTTCAAAAGCAAAAATGAACATTGTCATAACTGCAGAGGATTATTCACTACCTCGGCCTATGCAAAACATATATGGGGGCTGCCTGGAATACGAGGACACACCAATACTTGTTCGGATAGTCAGGTAGCTCTAAAGGCATTGAGAAATGCCAAAACAACATCTAAGCTGGTGAGGAAATGTCAGAGAATGTTGGATAATCTCACATTTCGGTACCAAGTGACTCTCTTTTAGGTCCAGGGGCACCGGGGTATTGAGGAGAATGAAACAGTAGTTAAGCTGGTCAGAGCAGGCTCCAACACTCCGTTTGTGGGGTCTGAACCTGTGCTGGAGGGTCTCTATCTAGAGAATAAGATACTGTGTCGGCAAATGGGTGCAAGATCGACACGGTTCTCTTTGGGAAAGATATGCTGGAGCTAGGCAGGCTCATGATCTTGTAACTGGGCCGTGTGAATCGCTCATTTTGTCTTCTGACGGGCCACAATACATTTAGCTGGCATTTGCAGGTAACTACTGGGCTTATGGACAGACGCAACTGCAAGAAATGTGACAAGGACGAAGAGTCCTCTCACCATATCCTTTGCAGCTGTGACGCCTTGTCATGGTTAAGACATCGATATCTCGAATTCAGTCACTTGACCCCCAGAACTTTCGGGAATTTAACTTTTTCTTGTTCTGCCTCTTGGTTTTAAAGGACACAAAGAGTCCAACAAAATGACTTACGTGCAGCGGACCTCACACCCAACTTTCATCCATCCATCCAGACATTATTAAATGTCTGAGACAATTGATTTTTATTATGCGTCATTGATTCAACGTTGCAGTGTTGAATCAATTACGCATAAGTACACTATTTGAAAATATAGGAAATAATTAATGTGATACAATCAAAATATAAATTTCTGTAATTTCTATTATTCATTTTACAAGCATATTTTACACCATCTACAACTGTCAATACCGCCGGACAATGTGTAAATATTGAATCAACAAAACGCGTTTATTTTTAAAACTTTCGCGCCGAAAATGTAAGCTATTCTCCAAAATATTTAAAATGGACGGATACAGGAGGATGGTCGGAAACCGGTGCCATTGCGTTATGCTTCATTTAATGCACCATCAGATGTTGCCAAATTTTAGATTAATAATAATAATAATTAATTTATTCCAAGAATTTTTCTTCAACAATACACCTTTTAATAATTAATTTCTAAATTTTATGGATATATTTGAACAGATTTAAATGCGCAAAATTTGAGGTTCTTAGCATCATTTCGCATTAGAATATAAGGT
Source organism: Brachynemurus nebulosus (assembly GCA_035578155.1). Lineage (NCBI taxonomy): Eukaryota > Metazoa > Arthropoda > Insecta > Neuroptera > Myrmeleontidae > Brachynemurus > Brachynemurus nebulosus. The sequence goes on along the minus strand of JAPWDM010000001.1, from coordinate 9,550,130 downwards.
AATTATTTAAAATTAGCACTCCATCTACTTTTGTCTATATAAAAACAAAACTAATGATCCGATTTTAATGATACTTTTTTTTAATGTTCGCCATTAGGAGGGGTTGGTTAAAAAAAGTACTAGAACTCGATACCAATTCCTTTCCCAGCCTGGGATAGCCTTTCCAGGCTGGGAAACTTTTATTAAATCTGACAAAATATATGGATATATGGTGGTAAAAATTAATAGACGGGGAAATACCATCGAAACCTCATTTTCAGTCAAAGAATAATTATTTATATAATTGTAGTTCATTATTAAATTACCACTCTTCGGCCGAAAATCAGTTTCAATGGTGCTCCCCCGTTCACTTGTTTCAATTTTTAAAAACTTAGTAAAAGTTTCTCAGCTTTTCCAGTAATGGTCTCAAGTTCCAATATTATTTTTTGACTAATCCTTCATAATGCCGAACATTTACAAAAAAATCATTAAAATCGATTAGTTTTGTTTTTACAGCCAAAAATAATTGCAACTCATGATGAAACCCTAAATAATAACCGAAATAATAGAAATTTCCCATTTTCCATAAGAGAACCTGTATTTTGTCGTGTAATGTATCTTTCCCAACAGTAGGTCTCCTAAATTCAACATGAAAATTTGACAGGATTTTTTTATTTTAAAATTTGTTATATAGGAAAAATATACTTAAGATATAGGAAATATACTATGAGATATAGGAAAAATATACTTAAATGTCCTAAAGAACCCCGATTTAATGCGTGTCCAACACACACTTGTTTGAATATTTTCTTTAAATGCCTATCAATAAGATCAAAATTTAAGAGCATTTACCAGACTTCTACGAATTCGGCAATATTACCTAACACAAATAAATAATTCGTTATTATTATAAATACCGATAATAATTTTATATTTTCGTTATCAGCATTCAACAAACACGCTATGTATTTAAACAAGGACAAATATCAAATAGTTCAAGTAATGAAGTAAGGTTAAAAGAGAGATCACAAATAAAAATTATGATTATATAAGAAACTCCTCACCTTGGAAGAAATCGAATCATTCTTTAACTGTACTAATCGGCTATAACATCTTCTAAATCGATGTGAAACTCATTTTACCTAATTCAATCGCGGGCGGGAAGTTCTTTAATTAAAAAAGCTACTTCGATTAATTTCTTATACGTTATGTAGGTACATGTGTACATATTATATAAAGAAGATATTATGACGTTTTAATAATTATTCCTTTTGGTTCCATTGAAAAACTGTGCCTATTTTTCAACTAACAGTATTTTAGGTTATAGATTAATAAAGATTTTTACGGCTAATTCAAAGTGGCGCTTACGGCTCTAGAGATTCGTAGTTCTTGGAATCTATACCCTTTATCGTAAGCAGATTAACACAAGACATTTCACAGTTTCGCCTTGTAAGTATATATTATTTTATATATTCTTTTGGTTTATTAACATTTATTTCCTCTTTAGTTAATTTTTAGCAAAAAAGAAAACAATTCCTTGATCTGGTGCCTCATTGACTAAAACTCATTATGCAGTGTACACAGGACCGGATTTACCCTAAGTGCTGCTCGGGGCACTGTGAAAAATACCGCCTTTTTTTTCCCTAAAAACAAATTTCTTCATAACATTTTAACTTTTTTCCACAAAAAAATAAGTGGCGAGCAAAAATTAAACCCAAATTCAAAATGTGCCGCCTGGGGCACTAGCCCCGCGTGCCCCTAGTGTAGATCCAGGACTGAGTGTACATATAAAAATTACCTTGGAATCAAGTAAATTACAAGGTAACATCATCTATCAAGTGGCAAATTCCTGGAATCTGAACCTGAACGATGTTTAGACAAATCGAATCTAACTAACATTGTAATTAATGTTAAAGTCGGTTTGTTGGTTTATTTATCACGCTTTCACATCTCAACAATCTGACCAACCGACTTGAAACTTTGCATGGAGACAATAGTTGGGAGAACGGAGAAAAGCCCCAGAATTCCCAAATATATTTAGAACGTTGTGTGTCCCATGTAAGAAGTGTCAAGTTTGATAAAAGGACTAAACTTGCGACAAGATTCGTTTGCCAAACGTCAAATTTCAAAGTTGGACCAAGTCTCGAGTTGTAGTGTAGTTGCCACAACCGAATCTCGATATTTACAGTTTTACCCAAATCTGGATCAATGTCCAATATTCGTAGTTTACCGAACATCAAAATTTAAATACTGGTCCAAACACCGGCTGTGTTATTTTTCTTTTCAGATGCTTAGCAACATCTCAGTATTTACGCATTTACCTAAGCTTTGCCCACTATCAAATATTCGTAAATTTTCAAGTGTCAAATTTTCGACGGAGGTCAAAACCTTGGTCAGATGTATTTTTCAAATATTTAACCAAATTATTTATTCATCAAACTAATGATTTTAGTAATTTTTCAACTTTCTTATTTTAATTTTAACCAACGTTGAATCAACCAATCTTGAACCAAATTCGACAGGACACTGGTACTTATTTGAGCATTGAACCAATGTTTAATACTAGGGTTTCCAATCTCTGGCCAAAAAATCGATCTTGTGGATCGATTCGAATCGCCAAACCAAAAATCGATGCAGGCGAAAATCGGCTTACAAAATATCGATCTGACGAAAATCGATTCCATTTTTGTACTTACAGGAAATAAAAGATATATAAAAGTTCTGATAGCTTCTTATTAGGTAATCACAAATCAGTTTCAAAAAAATTTTCAATTTCCTTTGAAGATGAACTGCTGAATTTAATATCAATAAAATGGTTTCCAACTTGCGCTAAAAGAGTCACATTAATCCAAAATTTGACTCAATTTTCTATAAATGAATCATAAAAGTGGTCAAATTATTTGACAACATGAGTACCTTAAAATATATTTTACAATAATTTTGAAAAAGTATCATATTTTTACTAAAAATATTCTAATTTAAATTCGAAAAGATCGATCTCCGATCCCGTAAATTTTTCACGATCTCTGTATCGATTTGGTCTCCAAAGAATCGATTCGAAAAATCGAAGATCGGCTCTCCAAAAATCGATTTTCAATAAAATCGAATCGAGATCGGAAACCCTATTTAATACCAGTCTTGGACCAAGGCTGTCTACCAGACTCAGCACAATTTTCAACCAAGCTTTGGCCACCATAGTTTTTCTGTCTTGGACCAAGCTTGAATCGAATTGTCGCCAGTCTGTCCCAACCTTACCTTCAGACTCAACCGTTCAACCAATCAACTTGAATAGTAATAGTCGGGGAGACGTAGAAGGATAAAAGCTACATTTTACCTTGGGAAAATATCTGACTCCCGTGGGTAAATATATTTAAAACGAAACATTACCAACAAGGTACGCCGTTAATAACAAACAATAATAAATAAAGCAATTTCGTTCGCACATTTTTTTTAGCTTACTCGTTTTAGGACCACTTACTAACGGCCGCTCATGGATAATGGCCTGTTACAATAGGAATCGATTGTATTGTAGTCTCCTTACTACTGATCAGTCTTGGTAGAGCCTCTGTTATTGTTGTTGCTATATCGATAGTTTCCGATCAAATGTAAACAATCAAAAAAAGAAAAAGAAAAGAAAACCAAAACTTGTACATACGCTCTCGTTTAACGTAGCCGTTTATAATTCGTTCTGTCCAAAAATTCTAATATTGTAATGTGAATAGCATATATGTATACATACATACATAGTACGTACAATATAAAGCGCTTGAAAAAGAGAAGAATGAGCATCCCAGCTATAAATTAAAAAGGGCGATAGCATCACAGGAATGCAGCATCCCCAGCTCCGCGGCTTTGATCTTCGTTCGATACTTGTGCGTTTACAGACGGTGCGGGAACGACCGACCAGTCACACACAAACTGAATATATTTACCTTCTTCATAATATAGTGTATAAATATACAGGCTGAGTTTATTTTTGGTGATGATAACCATGGGGATCTCGTAAACTAGCAGAAGTAGATAGACGCTTAAATGAAAAATGAATTTTTAGGGCCATATTTTCGAAGTTTAGGTTGAATTTGTGGCCTCCTTGCTTCCGAAAGGATTTTTTCGGAAAGTTAACCGCCAAATATCGTATTGTAAGATTAGTCTTTCCGTTATTTTTATTTTTATTTAATTAAGGTCTCCTAACTAACGTTTTTCCAGTTTATGCAATTGTGAATCGATTGGTATAATTATACTTTTTCTGGTCGGAAGAACAATTGTTCGGGCTCCCGCGGAGCCGTCAAAAAATTATTTTTCGAAATTGAAAATCAATAATATTTAGTTAACTTTTAACTTTTATGTAAGTCCTTATTTTAACGATTTTTCCGTTTCGACACTTGACCCATGAATGTTGACTAAACTTTCATATAAGCTGTCAGAGTTCTGCGGAACTACCCCAAACAAAGTAACTGCGAGATGGTCTTTAATGACAGGCCGGAGCAAAATTTTAAAACAGACATTTTTTATTTTCAAAATGTAATTAAAATTCTGTATTTTTTTGGTGTTGCAAGTCCATATTGGATGCAACCTATATAGCAGGAAATAGGAAGGGATAGATTTGGATATAAAGATCATGGATCGTCTCTATTTAGTAAATATTATCTAATAAACAGTCTTGGTTTTATCAGCTTAGATGTAATAGTTGCGGAATAAAAAAAATTTCAAAAATACCTGCTCTAGCATGTATATGGTCAATTATCTCAAGAACGCACAGAGATTAGAGGCTAAAATAGGTGCCAATGGTATATTTATTACTCACCGATATCGCAACATAACTTATTATTAAAACACCTCTTTGTGGCCGCAAACCCTATCTTAATCTGCTAGACCCTTTATGTCATAACTCGAACACGATAGGTTATTTAGAAAACTGGTTGGGATCATCTCATTAGGGATCAAATTATGTATGACTTTTGTCTTTGCCTACTTTTTTTACCACATTAATGCTAATAGAATAACTGCATCTAAGAGTTAGATACAGTTGAAGAAAATACGAAATGAAAACGAAAGTAACATTAAATTTTTTGTCCATTTAACCGACTCCCTGTCCTTTCTAGTTTTGTAAAATTCCAGTGGTAATCTCAAGAAAAAAAAGACCACCTGTATAAGAACTAATGTATTATACTTTATGCCACTATATGGTGTACATATATGCATGTAAAGGGAGTTGTTCTCGTCTACTTGCAAGATTCCTTCTTACTACATATCTATATGTATTTACCACGGTGTTGCTATTTCACTTGAACACACGCATTCCTCTATGTATTTATATTTGTTATGTTATTTAATTTTGTAAATATTTACATTCAAGACGGATTGGGTACGAATGAGATGAAGTTCTATTACAAAATTTTCTCTTCCTTGAATTAAAAAATATTTATTCTGAACGTTTTGTTTTCTTTTTTTAAAAAACAGTTGTTCACTTTTATGTGTGGTATTTATAAAGTAAATTTTAAGAAAAATTTCAATCAACTAAATATACGTATGTACATTCAAACCTTGTCGGTAATAAGTATCAGTAATTCCGGATTCTGCGTTCCAGATTCGGCGAGACAGTTCCGGCAAAGCAGTTGTTATCGCATGCTGAAATTCTTGTTAAAATATTCCCGGAATCGTTCTAATGCGTCCCGGAAATCTCGCATTTCTTAAATTGGAAATAAATGAAAAATTTAATTGGGTGCTTTTCTTTTTTGCTCAGCAGTTGTATTTTTTTGTAAAAAAATGATTTTTTTTTAACTCGTTAATAATTGTATTTTCAAAATATCACAGGCATATATATATATATATATATATATATATATATATATATATATATATATATATATATATATATATATTTATATATATATATATAATATATATATATATATTATATATATATATATATATATATATATATATATATATATATATTATATATTAGTCCCCAAAATCTCTTTTTTTCTTGATTTTTCAAATTCATGTAGAGTATGCAAAAAAATTTTTTTCTGAAAAAACAATGGCCAATTCTTGTAGAGAATGTATTCGAGTTTTCGAAACACACCTTAAATTTTCTGTGTGATCATTGGTTGCTAAGATATCGATGGTCAAAGGCGAAACGATCATTTTCCATTCAAAGTCCGATATCTCAGCGGAAAGTAGTCGTATAAAGGTCTAAAAAAAAGCAAATTAAAGCTGAATGAACAAGTTATCCGGTCCATATGGTGGTTAAGTCGGAAAATTTTTTTCCAAGTCCGTGGACCAAAAAAAGAAACCGAAAAAATTTCGGAAATTTTTTTTCAGTGTACTTATTAGGATTGAGCGATACACGTTGCTTTGAAAATTTTTTTATCGCAAGATCTGAAAACTAGAAACTTACAGCTTTAAATTGCTTTGCTTATGACTCCGATACGACCATTTTTCACGAAGATACAGCCATTCGAAAAATCACTAAAAATTTGGAATTTTTTTTTGATCCTTTAATTATTTCCGCTAGTGTATATATATATATATATATATATATATACATAATTCTGAGAATGTTTCAAAATATCACACGAATAAAAATAAAATCTAAGATTTTTACATTGTCCCGCATTGACTACTTAGTCGAAAAATTGCCGCCGGGTATCTCGTAAACGGTGAAAGATACAATTTCAGTTAATTTAGATGCTATCCCTAAACTTCCCCAATACCATGTAGTTTAAGACCTATAGCCAAAAATTCAAAAATGCAAATTTTCTTCCCAGCAACTGTTTACTGGTAAGAAAAAACGTATTTTTATCTGCAGTTTTTTTTATGAAGAATTTAAATATTTTCTTAGAATTTCTCTGCAACTCTCCGTATTCGAATTACAACCCCAAGCTTTTGTTTTTCTTATGGAACCTAAAGTCGATTCTGACACAGTTAAATGGCAGTTTTTCTCCCCTACCTTGAAAATTGACCTCAAAAATCGGAAAAAAGTAGAAACTTTAATGTCATACGATAATTTACATACATACGTCATACGATAATTAAAACAGTAAAAAGGGAGAATAAAAGCCGTTTAACTGTGTTAAAATCTACTTTACATCCCATAAGAACAACAGTTGTTCGTAGTCATAACTCGAAAATCGGCAGTTGTAGGAAAATTCTAAAGAAATATCTAAATTCTAGTAAAAAATTGCTATCAAAATGTGCAGATAAAAATAACGTAGTTCTTACCAGTAAGAAATTATTGGAAGAAAAAGAAATTTGAAATTTTTTTGTTATAGTAACGTAAAAGCCCCTATACCGGAACACTATTTTTAGGAGTGTAATTAAACTGGCTTATAAAAATTGACAAATAAATTAAACACCCTTTTTTTTCTTAATAAGCATGATAGAAAGTTTTTTAATCCAATGAATATGTTTTTAAAAAAATACAACCCAAATTTTTTTATTTATTAATGTTTTTCTTTTACAAAATGTCGACATCTATATCCAAACAAAAAAATATTAATGACACTAGGAGTTGAAAACCGATATACAAACAGACGTGTAATATGAGTAATATGACATATAGAGTGACATCTAGACGTCATTGTAGGAAACATAGAATGGTTTAATTATCAGACGCCAATAAAGGATCAAAATACTGTATTAAACAAAAATTGTTTTATGTATATATGTATTTCTTTAATTAAGTAAGGAAGCATTAAATGCGAGGTGAATTTAAATTGAAAAATAATCATTCTATTAATAATAATTTTTATTATCAGAGATTTCTTTCAGAAATAACTTCTTTAATATAAAAATGTCAAAACTGTTCGGACATATTATTGCGTTCCGGTATGAGGGCTTTTACTCTATATAGTAAAGATAATTAATTACCTTGTATATTGAAATTATTTTAAGTGGGTATTTCCTGAGGTATTTAGTGTTGCCAAACATCTTGATTTACGAGAGACGTCCTAATTTTCGTAGAACGTTCGTATTTTTAGAGTTTCCCACTTAAAGTTCACGATGAACACCGTTTACGTATTTTAATCAAAAAATTAAGTGGAACTAGTAAAAACAATTTTCAATTCCTTAAGAAATAGGATGGCAGATTTTTGCAATTCGTTTTTTAACAAATTTTTTTGAATTTTTTTTTTTTTAAAGCACCAGTCTTAAAACTATTTATCCATGTTCCTGTATGTGCAGACATCTACACAGCGCTTCCACTACTGTTATAATTTTGACGTTTGTCTCAACGATAATGTAAAACACGCATTCTTGGAACAGTGAAAGCCGAAAAATGGTTATCAACGAGCATCAATTGTACCTATTTTATTTTCTTAAATCTTAAATAGGCACTTACCCTACTCCAATTAACGAAAAGTAAATATGTAACAGGTTGGATTACTTCGTTTCATTGAATCTATTTTAGCTTTATGTACAACAAAAGCGACTAAATATCAAATTAAATAATATTTGACATTAAATTATATTACATTAACCTTTACGGTTCAAATTTTTTGAATTAACTCAGAGCGTTGATATTTTTACTTTGTAGCTGCTCATTAACGGCTTTTGGTATACCCAAAACGGCAAGAGCGGATACAGGGAGATGGTCATGGGGTTATGCCTCTCCCTTCCCCTTGAAAATTAAACTTTTTCAATTTACTTTATTCAAAAAGTTTGCAATAATTTAAAAATCGTAAATAACATGACATAAAATGACATAAAATGATGAAACTGAAAATAAATTACAGGTTTTCCAAAATTAGGCACGTAAAAAAAAACCATTAGAAAAAAGACATGATAGCAAATTGGAAAGTTCACACACAAATTACCCTAATTTAAAAGAATTACCCTAAATCAAATCACTTCAATTTTTTAATTTGGTAGCGCCGTCAAGTTTACTAGAATTTTCAGTGCCATAAAAACCATAAATAAAATGATTGAATGATTGAATGATGAATTAGGAAGCGAATTGTAGATTTTCGAAGTCGTTCTTTTCATTTTTATCGAAATTCGGCAAATAGGACCACTAAAAAAGAGTCTTCTGTTGGATCAGCCACATTTGTAAAAGTAATTGGATCATTTTTATAATAAACCCTCTTTCAAATCACTCCCATAAATCTTGAATTGCGAAAACAGGAATTTATTTTGATGATGTAAAGTTTTTCAAAACCTTTCAGCTAATGAAATGACAGAATGATGAAGCTGACAGAAAATTATTAGTTTTCAAAGTCGTTCTTTTAATGCTAATTTACGTATATCTTTTTTAAAATTTATAATATCAAAAGAGATTATGAAATTTAAGAAAAAAATGACCCCCGCCTAGATTGAGAGCGGGATCCGCCCCTGGATAAAGGCATGGTTAATATTTTTTAAATTTCTCCATTTTGTCTCTATTAAAGCCACAGAATTTATCCAACGATTTTAGAAATTTATACACTGACAGTTTTTTTATGTGACGAATTTAATCCCGATCTCGATACGCTTCCGACCCAATCTCGCTCCGGTAAAATTCTGCTCTGTTCACATTATACTACTGGTTTAAAACAAATACAGTATAGTACCGATAATGGAAACATCCGTTTTGAAAATTTTTTAAGAGCATCAAGTATTTAATATTTATGTACTTGACATTTTTGACGCAACTTTCCAAAAGTGATGTTGATTAATTTGATGCTCTCAAAAAATTTCCAAAACTGATGTTTCCATTATCGGTGCTATACTGTACCCCCGTTTCAGCATCCTGCATAACACAGCGAATTTTCGTTTATAAAAATTAGTTTTTCTCGGAAACCGGTTGACATAGAATAATTGGTCTTCCCAACGGTGTAAAACAATTTTGAATTTGGCAAAATCTGGGCAAAAGAACTATTTTTTCACGAAAAATGCCCAAAAAAACCATGTTCCGGTTTTGTGACATATCTAACTGAAGAACTAATCCAAGATTTTTGGACTTCCAACGTTTTAACCAAATTTCGTAAAAATGTTGCGTTCGAAAGTTATCGCGGGGACACATAAATACATACATATACCGTGAGAGTTTTTCGAGAGTTGTCATTTTGATTACAGCCAAACCGTTGATTTAATCAAAAAATTGTTCAAATACGAGTTGTAGATATCGACGGGGGCAACCGATTGCTATAGTCAGGAGCTTTATAGCTCTTATGGTTTTCGAGTTATGGTACAAACTTATCGATTTTTATATGAGACTAAATATGTTAATTTTTCGATAAAACTGATCTAATGCATTAATTAAAAATATAAATGAAGAAAAAACATTTTTTTACAAAATATATTTTTTCAATTTTTCTTTAATTTAGCAATTGGGCGATAGAAATATGCATATGTATTTGAGGCTCTTTCAACCGACAGTTTAAGACGGCTAATATTTCTATTACATCCAAGAAAAGAACCTTACTTAATATCATTCTCTGTAATACAAGTGGTAGTTTTTGGAGTATAGTTTTGGAGTAATTCAGATTTTGGAGTATAGATGTCGGGCTCTATTTCAAGTTTTTGACATTTTTGCATAATAAAATCAAATTATTTTAAAAGATTAGTATTTAAAGTAACTTAATTTAAAAATAATTTGAAGTATTTCATTAATTTACTGAAAAATATGTTTATTTTTTATTTATTTATAGAACGACAGGGGCAGGTGAAATAAATGTACATAACCAATACAAATCAAAATGACATTGGTGTTTCTTAATAGTAGCAAAGTGAGGTTAATTGGAAACGAAAATATTATTAATAAATGTACTCAAATAGTGTAAAAATATTTGAAATTCGATAGTATTTTTTTTTATTACAAACCAAATTAAAAAGGAGTTTTTTCACAAAAAACATTTCCTTCAAAAATACTTGCTACAAAAATATGTTTAGACGCCTATGTATCTGTCAAACAGTGACATTTCAGAAAAGTAATTTTTTATTTTTCAATAAATTAAAACTGAAATTTTATTTCCTTATTGTATTTAGATATCTTTTTATACGATAATTTAATCTATTTAATAATTTTAATTTCCGATGGAAAACATAATAATCGTTTAATTTTTCGTTATTACATTGATTAAAATGGCGGTCATATTGAGCTAATATTTTTTTAAATTACGTAAAATCCTAATCGTTTGCAAACACTTGAGTACGAAAATTAAAAGTTTCATTTTTCAAACGTAATTACTCAAAAATAGGAGTTAAAACAATGAAAATTTGAGTGTTACTGGTAGTTTTGGATCATAAACAAATTTTTGAAAAACATACGTTTCCATTTAAAAAAACTATAAGTTTGTATCATAACTCGAAAACCATAAGAGTTATAAAGCTCCTGACTATAGAAATCGGTTGCCCCCGTCGATATCTACAACTCTTATTTGAACAATTTTTCGATTAAATCAACGGTTTGGCTGTAATCAAAATGGCAACTCTCGAAAAACTCACGCTGTATAATACGAGTAAACAAACGAAGACTCGATCAAACGGCGTCATAGTGGCGTCTGTGACTTCCCAACTGATGTAGCTACACTACGCGCATGCGCTAAACGGCAACTGCAGCGCTGCGGCGGCGTAATTTAAAAACGGTACTTTAAAAACATGCCTCGTATATATAGTCGCGTTATAACAGTAGCTTGTAATAGCAGAAATTTCGCTAATACGGTCCTCGATAAGTAATGTATAATTTTCTTTAAAATACTACTTTATAAACCTGAAAGAAGTTTATCAGTAAATGACAGATAATTGATATTTTATTGTATGTAATGATCTATTGTAAGTTGGTTGATTCGTTCAGTAAGCGACCGGATATGTTAACAATAAAGTAAACGCCAGAGCTTGTTCACTACCGTGCCACTCTCGGGATTATACCTGTATATATATTATATTTATGTATTTATTATTCAGTATGCATTCTCAGTTGAAGACAATGTCTCACGATCATTATCGGTGCAATGTTAATTATTGCCGTTTGTCTAATTCAAAAAAATATATACAGTCGACTCTCGTGAATTCGAAACTCGAGAGACTCTTAAAATATTACGAATTACAGAGAGGTTCGAATTATCGCAGGTAACAATTTTAATTGTTTAAGCATTTGCGATGAATGAACTTGAACTTGTCTCAAAATGTACTTGCAATCTTTCTGTCTCTTTCTCTCTGCAACTTTAAATTGTCGAGTGTTTGACGCCGATGAGCCGAATTAACGCGTCGTTGTGTTGCGTAGCAATGATTTTTTCGTTCGAATTACCAAGTGTATAAAAATGTATTTAGTTCGAAATATAAAGAGTATTTGTTGGGAACTCGTGATACCTTTGAATTATAAAAAGTTTCGAATTATCGCAGGTTTGAATTAACGAAAGACTACTGTGGATATATAAAATACAGTAGAGCACCACTTTTGTCAAGAAAAAATAGTCTCCAAAAGTGGTGCTTGACAAAAGTGATGCTTTTTAACCAGGGGCAATTCACAAATATCGTAAGATTATGTTTTGAATTAAAATTATGTTTTTTAAATATTAATAAAAGAAAAACGAAGTAAAGAATTAAAAATTATCGATCTCAGAAAATATTTTTCATTTCTCGTTTTATTAATTTGCTTTGAAATAATTTTGTTTACATTTTACGTATGATAAAAACCGCCACAGAACAGAATACATATAGATAAACATTCTATGTACGATAATTAAAATCAACATTCCCACGCTTTGAGGTCTGTTGTTGTTTGTCACTACTATTACCCGTATATTTATTTGTTTCTTTTGATAAAATCATGCGTCATGGTGTATTGCTCATGGATTTAATATTTATGTACTTGACATTTTTGATGCAACATTCCAAAAGTGATGTTGACTAACTTGATGCTCTCAAAAAATTTCCAAAACTGATGATTCCATTATCGGTGCTATACTGTATTGAAAATACCATGATACCCTTCTCTCATAACTAAGTATATGTTTTTAAGCTGCTCGCGTACTCATCACAATCAAATATAGAATAGGTACAATATCATCAATTAATATGTAGATATATATAGCAATACGTACCGACATTTATCACATCGAGATGTGATATACATTCCAGTTTTTTTAACATAAATTGCAAACAAAAAATATATACATAATATGTGCTTAATAATGATAATTAGTGATGGGATGAAATCGAATGATTTCAACATCTAATCGATTATTCAGGGACGGATTCAACTCATAAACTAAAAGGTGTTATATGTTTTTAAAACCTTCAAATTGTATGTTATTCTCCAAGGGACTAAAGTGTGAGTTTTGATTCCGAGTGTGAAGTTTGTTGCCAGAGGGCCTGTAAGGGCCCGAGGGCAATAAATTACACGAAGAAAAAAAACACCTTAGTCCTGTCGCATATATACTATTTTTTGCAATTTTGAGTGATTTAAAATTATAAAAATTAAGAAAAATTATTTAAATGTCATTCAAATTGTATGTAAATATTACATCAAGTAACTTTGGATAAAACGAATTGTACAATACTATCTAACTGTTTGTCTTTATCTACAAGTTTGAATTTCTTTACTATTTTAATTATCTAGCAACGCTATTTAATTTAAGTTAAACTTCGCTTACTGATTGGTGATGTCCTGAAAATTGTGCTTGTTGATTAGTTTAAAAGCAAGAGCAAAAGAATTTTTTATTACCTTGGGATTAAAAGTGGCACTTTAATCCCTATTATGAGAATAACATCGAAAAGCTATAATTCGCTTCCAGTTCAATCATTCTGTCATTTTGATTATAGTTTTAAGTAAGCCTAGTGACGTCACGAAATTAAGTCTTTCTTTTAAAATTTAACTTTATGGAAGTGATTTGAATTAGGATGATATTTTATTTTTATTACCGAAGGGACGAAATTATTTTTAAAATATGACTAATTCAATAAAAGTCTTTCTTCTAGTGATCATGCATGCCTAACTTTGGTAGAAATGAAAAGAACGGTCCCGAAAATCTATAATTCGGTTCCAATTTCATCATTCTATCACTTTAATTACAGTTGTTAAGGCTTTAAAAATATCAATAAACTTAATGACGTCATCAAATTAAAACATCTCTTTCTTCTTCAGTCAATCCTCTTAAAAATGATTTTGAATTAGGGTGATTGGTTGAATTGGTATCTTTTTTCTGGTGCCCATATACATGTTTAGTTCTGATAAAAATGAAAAGAACGACTTTGAAGACAGAATTTTCTTCTAATTTCATCAATTTCTCACTCTAGAATTTTATCCACAATTTTTAATCATTATTCTTCATTCGATTATTTGTATATATATTATTTTTTATTTAATTGTATCCCTATTCTTTTTATTCATTTGTATCCCTAATCGATTATTTCGTCAAGAAATATGTTTATTTGAAAACTTTATAAAAGAATTGAAAATAAAAAAAAGTCCATAAAAATATGTAAAATTCATCAATTACTTACAATTAAGGGAGCGTCTATAAACTATGTAGTTCCATTTTGGCCATTTTTGAACCCCTCTCCCCCTCCATGTAGGCTACAGGTGATTTTGGCCTTTGCCCCCCCCCCCGGTGGAACCGAATTTTTTTCTTATTAAGTCCAGAAGATATTCAGTTAAAATAATACCCTTTTTATTATAAAATGTGAAAATTGAGGCATTTATTTATAGTTTAACAAAATATTTTCTCAAAGAACACGTCCCCGCACAGAAAAAGTTTTTATGTAAAATTGTGTGACCACATGGTAGCATATTTCACCTAAAGAAGTTTTATCAAATTTTAAAGAATTACAAGTACGTCATTAGCAATTTAGGATTAAGATACCTAAGGTTAATATGGCCAGTCAGTTAATATGGCCACTTTCTTATAACTCCGAAACTACGAGGAACTAATTATAGATAACACTGTTAGTATCAACTGAACAGTAAGCAAAATCACTCTACCTGACCGGGTCGCTGTATGTTGTCTGTGGGATTTTTAAAAATAGAAAACGTTATTCACGTATGGGGTTACATACCTGTTTACAAATTTTACTTCAAAGAGATTCAGTGTGCAAACTTTATATCAAATAATTGTGGCACTGAAATAAAGGTAAGTGCGTTGCATTTTTAGTCGAATTTTCTCCGAAAAATTAGACTTATACAGTCTATACGATAAGAGCTGCGAGAGGCGAGACCAGGGGCGCTATCCGTTTTCGGACCCGTAGAACACGATTATGTAAAAAAAAAAGATGTCTGATATATATATATATATATATATATATATATATATATATATATATATATATATTTTCCCGCAACCTTTTAATATGTGTAGGGCCCCCCTATGGAAGTTAAGAGATGAAATTTGGTAAGTGGGGCTTATTCCGATGCACAACAATACTATCAAAGTGGGGTCAAATTTTGGGCAAATTTTTTTTCGGACCCGACCTTTAAGGGGGTGGTGGGGGGCGGAAAAGCAATAAAACTTTTCCAAACCGGTTTTAAATAATGTTTCGGTCAATTATCTACAACATATCCAAAATTCAGCTTCCTAGGATGATATGGTGGGAGTAGAGGGGGGAAAAACGATTTTCGCTGGATCTAACAGGCCCCCAGCCCCCCAGAATTAACGTAGAGGGTTGAAATTTGGTGTGTTGATAAAGTTCGTACCTAGGTTGTGCTTTTTGGAGGTTTTAATATTTTACCCCCACCCCCCTCATTTTTAAGCTACAATTTCATGCATTTTCGACGTTTTCGAAGTTTGTACCACTCGCACAGGTCACCCGAATAAACCTAGAGGGCTGAAATTTTGTATTCGGATTGAGTTAGTATCAAGGGGGTGCCTTTTGGGGGTCTCGACTTTTAACCCCTACCCCCACCATTTTTATACCCAAAAGAACATGATTTTTCTTGTTTTTTAACAGTTTCGTTCGGGTCAAAATCTCCCCAAATAAACCTAGAGGGCTGAAATTTGGTGTACAGGTTAAGCTAATAGCCAGACACTGTTTTTTGGAGGTTTCAACTTTTAACCCTTACCCCCACGATTTTTACGCCAATATTTCCTTAATTTTTTTGCTTGTTTTCTAACACGTCTAGAGACTCCATAAGGAAACCTAGAGGGCTGAAATTTTGTACGTGTATTCAGTTAGTATCCAGCTAGTACCTTGTAGGGAGTCCACATCACTTTTCCCCCCACTTCTCCCATTTTTACATCGGAATTGAATGCTATTGTTAAATGTGTTTTAAAAGCATTATGTTTATTCTAAATACAAGTAGGCGAATAGTAATTTTAAAAAATTTAAAAAAAAGTGAACTTACTTTTATGACAAATGAAATACGTACATATTAAGTAATTTAAAAATGTTATTAAAGTCACTGTTTATTTATAAATTAGGAATTTTGAATTTTTAGTATTTATAAAATAGAAATTTTGGATTTTTTTGGAAAGAAAAAATATCTTTATAAAGGCCTTCCAGTTTACTATTGAAGGTCCTTTTTTAATATTTAAAACTAAAACATAAAGGCAATTAGCGGATAAACATGGGCAGGAATGTCCTCGTACGAATTGTGTTGGCTTTTTTTCTGCTACCTGTTTTCGGCACAAAATTGAAATTTACTGAGATACAGCCCTTAAATACTTAAAACCTTTTTTTAAAGCCTCGATCAGCCGAACACTCATCACCAGTTTTGAAACCAACAAAATGACAATTCGGTTGTAGACTTTCAATCACATTTCGCTTGTAGACATTCAATACCGAAGATGAAGGGGAAAATTCGACTACCGTGATGGGGCCCCGCTGCTCACGGCGTTTTTTAATTCTAGTTCTGATATGGAAAGTGTTTTTTGTGAAAAACGGATATTTTTTTGATACAGTGGATTTTTTAACAACAGATTCTAACCTGTTAATATGGACACTGTGGCCCAGGATAACATAACAATAAAACAAATGTTTCAGTTGAAAGAATCTAATGTGGATAAACCTGGTCCCAAATCTGACGTTGATAAACCTGGTCCAAAATCTGATGTAGATAAACCTGGTTCAAAATCTAATGTGGATATACCTGGTCTGACTTCTGAAGACAAGGGTAATCTCTTATGCCCAAGTTGCGAAAATTAATAATTTATTGAATATTTTTCTTCAATATTATTGTTAAAAGAAATATTTCATTAAAATATTTAAATAAATTGCTTTTCTTAAAATTTTACATAATGTTGATGTGGCTAGAGTTGGCCATATTTTCACCTATGTACGGAAATATGGCCATTTTGCACATTTTTTAAAAAACCAAAAATTTCTAAAAACTAAAAACTGAATGTTCCTAATTTACTATAACATTAATAAACGATTAGTCGTAGAATAATGGGCTATTATTTATTTCCCTCTTTTATTTGTTTTCAGATAGTTGTAATGCTTCAAACCTTAAGGTGGCCATATTACCCTTACGTTACCTTATTAATGAATTTTAATATTAAAATTTAAGATTATTTTAATTGTTCCAAATAAAACTACGCAGCTCGACTCTGGTTCGCACTCTCCCTATCTAGTCCAGCGTAGCTTTCTGTATACCCCCCCCCCCCCCAACTAAGCTACGAAGTTTATGGACGCTCCCTAAACTACATTTTATATAAATTTTTAATGTCAGTCTTAATTATTGTATATTTTTAATGTAAACTTAAGGATTTATTGTACACTGATATTCAATCTTTTATCTTTCAGAAATCATTTTGAACTGGAATAATGGTATGCTTATTTCTTAAGGGGAGGGTAAGGTTAATTCGTACAAAAAAAGGCATGTTTTTATTATTTTTTTGTGACGACACAGTTAAAATCTCTTTATTAAAACCAGTGGTACATTAAAGTATAACATTTGAAGAATATTGTATAAAATTTTCACGAAGAAATATTAAAAAATACAGTAATGGCAGCAATTATTCGAACGTGTCTCGGAAAAAAGTAGAATTGCGGTGCCCCTCATAACTTGGTGCTGGATTATCCGAAATAAAAAAATTAAAGTTCATTCGTTAGATAATAGTTTTTCTCAGGTAACGCTGGGAGGGTTTTTCGAAATTTCAATTTTTCACTTTTTTGGAACACTTTGGAAAAACACGATTTTTACGAAAAAAATTGGCTAATTTGTTATTGTAAAATAAAAATTATTAATAAATTTGAAAAAAACTCTCCAGCGTTACCTCGTAAATTATGTACAGAAATAGTGTTCAAAATGGATCGGTGCTGTAGTTTTGAAGTTATGAGGGGCACCGACTTTGAAAACGTGAGCTGTGGGGAAAACGCTTTAAAGTTTTGAACACTTAAAAATTCTTGTATAAAACTGATATAAAATACTTACTGCTAAACTAAATTTTGTACCCTACACTGACAAAATATACAGTACAGGTATAAACACGTTAGTACTTCCATTGAAATTTCCATAATATAACTGAGAGAGAGATATATATATAGAGAGCGAAACATCTGCCAGGTAACAACAAAAATGCTTATAACTTCGTCAATTTTGCTCCAATCAACTTGAAATTTTGAGACAATATTCTTGAGATATTATGCATTGAGTTAAAAAAATTTAAAAAAAAAAATGCAAAAAAAACTATTTTAATACCTTACCCTGCCCTTAAAATATCTCATCACATGACTTTACAAGATATAAAATCACTCGAATGAAAAATAATCGAATTACTTTATTCGAGATATTTTAATGAGCGAATGATCGATCGGAAAGGACGTCGCTACATATTTGATAATTAAATGATCGATTGTACATATCACTAGTAATAACAATAATAATAATGTACTGTACATGTCCTATTGTTCACTATTTTGCGTAACTTTGTATCAGCTCATAACTTGTGTGCAACATTGTATGATATAAAATAATTAAATGTTTATTTTTAATCGTCTTTTAACGCATAATTATTATATGTGAATACATATATGTATATAATATATAGGTATGTTTAAATTAGTGATACTTCGAATAACAAAAAAACACTACTAGAGCGAATGAGAATACAAATGCGAATAATAGCTAACTTGTTACATACACATTTTTGCTTTATTTCGCTTGTAGGTATTCTAACTTTTACGAAGTGGTGCGAGGAGGGAGGGAGATGTAACACCGTAATTGTTCTTATTAATTTATAATTCAATTCAATTTAATGGTAAGTACATAATTAAGATAAATGTTGATTAATCGGAGCGTCACCTCTGTGAAAGTAAAATAGCTTCAAGTAAAATAAAATTACATGTTTATAATATTATAATAAATATAGAAAAATTTGGGGCTATCAGAAATAAAAATCCTAAAATTGCCTCTGATATTCAGTATAGATAGTAATATAATATCTATTTATGTAATGGAGTACTTGACTAATTTTAGGAAATTATTTTAAAATACGTATATTTATGCATTTTATGCATACATATTAGGGTGGTCTTTAAAAAACTAATATTTAAAAATTACTAGGGGTACCCGTTGATTTTGTTCCACAATATGAAAAGAGACTTCCATAAAAATTTTAGATTTTTAAAAAATGTTTTAGGGGTCGCTACCAAGTTTTAAATTTTCAAAATAATCGAAGATTTTTCAAAATTTCTAAAAAATTTCATAAAGTTTGTGAGCACCAAAGTGACATTGATTATGAGTTAAATAATAAATTAGGACACTACATTAACTTTTAATTACATATCACTCACTCATAGCTCATTAAATAGATGTTCCCAGACATCCGCTTTGCAGTGCCATTCAGGCTCTGGGAACACCCATTCAATGAGCTATGAGTAAGTTATATGTAATTAAAAGTTTATGTATTGTCCTAATTTATTATTTAATTCATAATAAATGTCACTTTGGTGCTCACAAACTTGATGAAATTTTTTAAAAATTTTTTAAAAATCTTCGATTATTTTGAAAATTCAAAACTTGGTAGCGACCCCTAAAACAGTTTTTAAAAATCTAAAATTTTTACGGAAGTCTTTTTTCATATTGTGGAACAAAATGAACGGGTGCCCCTAGTAATTTTTAAATATTAGTTTTTTAAAGACCACCCTAATACATATATATATTTTTCATTTTTAAAAATGATTCTGAAATTTGTTAGAAACACTGAATATTTCTTTTAAAAAATTATGCGAAAACATCAGTCACATCAGATCAGTTACGTCACATTCTCTAAATAGCAACAGGTGACTACAACATGTAACTAAGAAAAAACACTTTTTATTTTTCTTATAGCTAGGAAAAGACGGCGCACACTAGTTCGCTACCGCGATCAGATAACCCTGAAGGGTCGTATACTAGTTCGCTCGCGTCCAGACCGTATACTAGTTCGCTCCCGTAACTATATGCTAATGCGATTAAGGTTCATTCTAAGAACCCAAAGATAGAGAAATTACACAAATTGAACAGCAAAATGAGAATGTTTTTGTTTGTGTTTTATAACTTAATAATAAATACATTATAAATTTGGTGTAAATTTATATGACATAAATTTTACAAAGTCGAATCTACTTATTACATTGTGTTTCAATAATGATATTTTTTCCTCTACAAATTCCTTACGCAAATTAATATTAGATACATTATAAATTTGGTGTAAATTTATATTTCGGACAAATCATTCAAGTTTGAATTTGTTTATTATTTTAAATAACCTAGCAACACCATTTGGTTTAAGTTAAACTACGCTTGCCGATTGGTGATGCTCTGTAAATTTTGCTTGTTGATTAGCTTAAAAGCGGGAATATAAATATTTTTAGTCCCTTTTAACTGAAAATCACACTTTACTCCTATTCTGAAGGATTAAGTCATGTATTTTAGTCCCGGAATTGCAAAAAATTGTTTTGATCTGTCAAGTACCCCATTGCAAATATATGATATTTACATCCGATACAAAGTAGCTAATTGAATGCAAGTATTAAATCACATCATGTCAAATAATAATATTTATTGACTATAGGGGATGTCAGTCAGTTCTCAATTAGCACTGATTATAATCAAGCGGGCAATAGGGGCTGAATACATATTAGAAAACACTTAATAATTTATGTAGAATATATATACCTATAAAATAAAAATAAGCAAATAATACATGATAGTATATTCAACTTAATAACTTATGCCATTTATATTTTGTAAAAACAATTAAAAAGTAGAATAAAAGGTTAAATAGAAATCAAAACAATTTTATAAACAAACGATAAAAAGAAATTGATACATAAATTGTTTCCAAATTTAAGTGTGGCGATAGCTAATGTTACAATTCAAAAACTTGATAGTTATTTGTAAAAAATGAAACTAGCAAACTTATGGCCGATTACAGTAAAGTGACCAGATTTTCATTGAGACAAAGCGGGACAAATGGGATGAAAAGCACCGTGAAAATGCCGCCCCTACCTTTTGCCCCTAATCTTAATTTTTTCTACTTTTTTTTCGAATTTTCTCTTAAAAAATAACTGAAAAACGTCAATTAGAAACTTTACGAACTTTCTCTCAAAAAAAATAACTGATGAGCAAAAAAAAAAAAACGTCAATTACATTTAAAATAAGAAATGCAGATATAAAAGTGGGACATTTTAAAAATCAGCGGGACGCGTGAGAGTCTTCCAAAAAACGGGACTGTCCCGCCAAAATCGGGACGTCTGGTCACCTTAGATTACAGCAACATTATTAATTGACAATTAAGATATTAATCCATGATTAGCGTACCATCACAGTATAGAATTTTGAAAAAATCCATTTTTGTTTTGGTCTTATCTTAAAGTACCTAGGTACAGTTATGCTGTCAAAATCTTTTTGGTCTTATCTTAAAGTACATACAGTCTCTCGAAATTTCAAATTTAAATTTGAATTATTACGGTCGCTACGACCATGGATCAATGGATTCATTCTAAATACAAAATTCTGTGGATCGATAGGTGTCTTTTGGCGTCTTTCGTCTCGAAATGCCCTTTTTAAAAACGATATCCACTCTCAGAGTGAAAATTTCCCAGCTATAAGTTTGAAATTGTGACAGAATACAGCTGAACTCTTTTTTGTGTGGTGGATAGGGACCGCCTAAAAAAAATCGCACCAAAAAAATATATTCAAAAATATCATAAATAGCTATAAAAAGTATAGTTCGATCTAGATTGTACAAAAAAGTTTTTTTTATGTGGTTGGTCTGGACCGCATAAAAAAAGTTTCATCGAAAAAACATCACTTAAAACGTTCAAAACTTAGAAATTTCCTTAGAAGTTGCTTCTATAAACAAGATAAAGCATTAATTTTCACGTAGAAACATTTTATTTCAGTTTTTTTTTTATAAAAAAAAGTTATTATAGTCCTATTTTTTCACACGGAAAACTGTTAAAAAAAACGCTTAAATCTTCTACTTTTTATTCAAACCGCTGCCATTTTTTCAAATTTCAAAAAAAAATCTCCATAGTTACATAGTGGCTTACGTACAGGTTAATAATTGTTCTAAGTACATTGGTTTTCAAGAAAAATTAAAAACAAACTTTTTGTTTCAAAAGTTTTTTTGAAATTTTCATTACGCTGTTGTAAAGAACAGAAAAAATTAAATAGGTACGATAGATTTTCGAATCATTATTTTCGAGAAAAACTGACAAATTCTTTATGTTACGCAGGACACTGTGACAAGGGTACTAACTAAATTCACTAAACATTTAACAATTCACATCTTTGTTATGAAATAACGTATATACATATTAGATATATAAAACAATATTAAATACTCAATTCAATTACATTTTAAAAACATGTGTTACAAATAAATAAGACGGCCGGCAAATTTTTTTATTCTTCTCTTATGTTATTATTACTTCCGGTAATAAACACACAAAGTTTTTCAAAAAAAATATGTTGTATCTGTTTTACTTCTTAGAACAAGTTTATTATGAGCAGCACTTGATAGCTTTATTGTAAAATGCGTTTAAAAGGCGTTCTCCAACTGTGAAAATATTTTGTTACATCCGTATATAAGTAAATTCAGTTCCGAGTATTACAATACGCCCAAGGATAACTTAAAACGGAATTAGATTTTAAAATTTCTTGAAATGTTTGTACAAGCCACACAATACACTTGTCGACTTTTGACTAATACATTTATGAGAACTGACAAGTGAAATGGGGATTTCACCTTGTTTCCGAAATTCCGGACATAAATGAAAAAATTTGTTAAGTTACCGTGAGACGTTCCTCTCCGACTGCACTCATTTTACGATATGTTATTTTCGTCCAAACTCTAAGCGATCCATATTATTTCCATTAGCGGAAAAAACTATCTAGTATGACGTTTACACCGAAATGATAAGAAAGAAATACATAAGTAGTACACAAAGATACAATATAAATTAACGACTTAGGCGTTCTACTTACTATTTACCACCTCGATGAGAACAAGCTATTAGTTTCATTCTCAAAGAATGTACATTTTTATTAAAATTTATTCGTACTTAAAAATAATTTTAAAACTGAATTGATTGAATCATACACAAGTACAAGAGTGTTAAAAAAATTTAGAAATATTTTTAATGATACTTGGTCCGCAATTAAATGATATTGAAGATATGAAATGTTCAATAACTAATACACATTTTATTACATATCTCAATTTTTTTCGGGTAATAAAATTTTGTTAGTAACTTTAGTTTAGTTTTTATGATGTCTTCTATCTATTCAAATAAAAAAAAGAAATATACATTTCAAATACTTTTTTTAATCATATTAATGTTGGGAAAAATTTTTTTATTACTCATACGGGAGAAGTACTAACTTGGCGCACACATTTCTGTACGCAAAATAGCTGTTTGCTCACTGTACTCTTCCCGCATACTTTTTTGCGTTTGGAAAGTAACTTTCCACACGCAAATTGACAATAAAACACGCAAAATTTAATCAAAACACGCAAAGCCGCCTCTTAATTTTTCATTTAATAAATATTTCATAATTATTTCTATAGAAACCACCAACAAAGTAATTTAAACGATAATTAAATCAGAAAAAAAAAAGACGAACACTTAAAAATATTATTTTAAAAAGTAATAAAAAAGAAATTCGTAATAAAAAGTAGTATGTGCAACTCGTGCGGGATTGTCGATTGCCCCACTCAAGCGAATTAGCGTACTCACTACGTTCGTGCGCTCAACTTTGCTTTCGTGGGCAATCGACAATTTCCCGCACTTATTGCACAATATACCTACTATTTTTCTACTCCTACTATTAAAAGTAACATTTTGCTCACGGCTAACTATATGTAAAAATTAACAATTGCCCACACTATGTGGAAATAGCCGTGGGAATTATTTCGCACAGCTTAATATAATAAAAAAGTTGGCTATGTCTGATTTAATATATAATCTCATATCGTCGGGGATAGTGCAAATCCGCGTATATACCATAGGTAAAGAGTGCGTATCTACATTAGACCTGACCACATACGCGGGGTCGCCACTTGACGGCAATAGATCTGCGGTATTGTTATTGGGCGATTTCTTGCTCTCCGTTAGTCGAACAAAGTATCTATCAAAGAGGTAGCTGCTAATCAGGTTCCTGCGTTCACTGCCTGTGAATTTTTAAATTGGCTACATTTGTCAGATACGCGGAATTATCCAATGTTACTTACGCGTATTTGCACTATCCCCGACGATATGTAATTCTAAAAATATACATAAATGTATGTTGATTATTTGTTATTGTTTCTATAGTTTCAAAGTATGCTTTGGCAAAAATTTGAACATCTTACCACTAACATTAGGTATAAATTTAAAAAAATTTTACTACTTATTTAAATTTTATTTTAATTAGGTATTTATGTTAAATTTTACGAAAAAAAATGTGCTCGTAGAAAAAGTATAG
The DNA here is from genome assembly GCA_035578155.1 of Brachynemurus nebulosus. NCBI lineage: Eukaryota > Metazoa > Arthropoda > Insecta > Neuroptera > Myrmeleontidae > Brachynemurus > Brachynemurus nebulosus. The sequence continues at coordinate 9,525,337 of JAPWDM010000001.1, read as the reverse complement.
TGTAAAATACGTGGAAAAAGTTTATTTCTCACTCATATGAATTGTTGCACTCGACCGGCGGGCTACTCGTGCAACAAACTCATATTCGTGAGAAATAAGCCTCTTTTCCCACTTATTGTACAATATACTATTATATTGTCAAAGTAATAGCTTAAAACTTCCAAAGAGAAGTTGTCCTAAATTTTGGAAGAATTATGATCACTGCGTGAAAGGGTAACAACAGATAAATAAATTGTAATTTGCTAATCGGTTGAGAAGGCGCCCGAGGAAAAGTAGAAAGACTTTTTTTGACTCGTTACTTATTATATTTTTGGAGAAAAATTTTTTAAAATATCGGGATAAAATTGGTGTCGTATCGAGACTGGCCGCTCTGCCATCAAAATCGGAAATATCCCAATAAAATCAGGACAGGTGAAAATAAAATGTTGACCCACCAAAAATTTCGAGTGAATCGATTTGTATTTAACTCAAGTGACGCAAGTCATTCAATTATTAGTGGTAATCGTATTGCGTGGTATATGGGAGCGCTGGGAAGTGTCTTTCTTATAGTAATCAACTTGGCATGATACAAGCTTGACGACTCTAAATTAAGTAGATGCCAGAATGCACTAATTTCATAATCACTTATTTATTGTTTGGTCACTAAAGACTATAATCTTAAAATGAAATTATAATTATTAACAGTAAAAAAAAAAAAAAAAAATTCACTGTCAAAATTCCTAAAATTTTCAATCTGTTAAAATATTACTTCCAGATAAGTCTTGCACCTATAATTTCATTTAAATATTTCACATGAAAAAATAAATAAAAATAATATTATGACATTTAATAACATTGTAGTATAAAATATCACATTCGACTTAAAATTATATTTTAAAATTGGTTCACATTTTTCTCTACGTAGGTATTTTAAAAAATGTCAAAATCAAAATTACCATGAAATTGACAGTTATTAAATTTCAAAAAATCGCATTAATCGTATATATAGGGTGTTTAAGATAAAACACAAGACAACTCTCTTATTAAAATATAAAAAACTGTAGTCATAGACAAAGTATTTTTAAGTGTAGAAAATTCCAATCAAGTTTTTTTTTTCTATTTAATAATATTGTTAGTTTAGATTTTGTTAATAAATTATGAAATTTTTCCCCTCCAACGAGTACCGTGTATCTCTCGTTGAGGAAATAGAAGGGGTGAAATATTTTTTCTGGTTAGTTTCTTCGTGTTTTTCAATTTTACGGAAAAATCGTTCTGGAGTACAAAAAAAATTACAAAACTGTACAAAAATAGTATATTGTACAATAAGCTTTTCCCACGCATTTTACACTATACTTTTTCTACGAGCACAGTTTTTTTCGTAAAATTTAACATAAATAATTAAAATAAAATTTAATTAAGTAGTAAAAATTTTTTAAATTTATAATGTCAGTGCTTAGATGTTCAAATTTTTGCCAAAGCATACTTTGAAACTATGGAAACAATAATAAATAATCAATATACATATATGTATATTTTTAGTATTATTTCTATATATTATATATTAAACTAACGGAACAACCTACTTTTTTATTATATTAAGGCGTGGGAAATAATTTCCCACTGTATTTCCGCACAGTGTGGGCAATTGTTAATTTTTAAATATAGTTAGCCGTGCACAAAATGTTACTTTTAATAGTAGGAGTAGAAAAAAAAGTTTTATACCTATTTTTCGCCAGGTTAATATTTCTTCCAAGCATAACCTTATAAAGTTAAATTAAATCACTTAATTATTAAATTCTATATAATATTCAATCCTTCTCAACCTGGGAATTATAAACTAATTATAAGCTTTCATATTCAGCAAAATAAAAATTTTGAACTCGCCACACTAAGCAAGAATCTAATATTCTTAGTTGGGGAGCCGAGCCGAAATTGACTCAACCCTCCCGCCGCTTAAAAATTAAAATATCATATTAATCATTACGGTAGAATTACAAGCTTTTTTTGAGCTTTTAAACTAATATAGTTTTGATTTTTGAACTCACCCACTTAGTCTTCAAATAACGCTTCATTACTGGAACTCAAAAAAGAGTTATTATATAAAAAGAAGAAAATTCGTTAGACTTCAATTTTAGTAAAAAACTTTAAAAGACAGGTGATTATTATATTATATATAAAGGGGTTGCAACTTCACAAAATTCCCGTATCTTAAACGTTTACCTTAGAGTTTCATACTAAATTTGAAGTTTTGATAAAATTTTGGATTTTGGATACAATTGAATAGTTGAATTGGGTTGAATTGGATTGGAAAAATTGGATAAAAGTTTGTTACGAGTGCGAGGAAACTGTTTACTAACCCCCCCCCCCTCCTCCAACCTCAGTGTATTTTATTTTTCTTCAAAAAATTGGATCATCACACAAATAAATTATAATTGTGCGTTTGAAACATCGTGTATTTTAATTTGTACAGTACGTACTAAAAAGTTATTACAATATATGGTTGGTACATATGAAATATAAGTGGACAAAAATATCGGAGACATACGATATGGTTGTTTAAATTAAAAATTTCCGATACACATATGTATGTATGTACTATGTGGGCCTATCAAATTTGACTTATTGTTTATTGGCAACAACACGCGCAATATTCAATAACTCCTTTTACATCGAATTTGGTGTCCTCTTACAAAATCTACTGTAGCATACATTAATTGAACCACCAAAGAGAGAAAAATATTTATATAATTATAACAACCATATTTATTTATTGATTCATAGTTAATTCATTTTTGAATCAAACTGAGCCATAGACAAACCTTAATAGTTAATATGTATAATTCCTCGTTGATCGAGTATTGAATGAATGTTGCAACCAGGCCCGACGAAAGGGCGAGGTAGCCGGGATTGCAACCCCGAGGCTCAGCTTGAAGCAGAGGCCCGAGGAAAAGTAGGGAAACCTTTTTTCGCTGGTCACATATTTTAGAGAAAATTTTTTAATAGTTATTTTTCTGCAGCGCTTATCATTTCTCTGCACAGCTCTGGTTGCAACAATTATAGGAAATTAAATTTCATTAACCCATTTGTAAAAGCTCGGTTACACGATGATAGTACTAGGAAAAAAAAACTCCCATAGGTACATAGCGGCCTACGTACAGACTGATAATCTATTTGACTTTTTTTCCCAAATAAAAGCTGGGGCCGCAATCGTGGGCACGAATATCCGCCCTTTTTAAAGACACTTTTTTCCAAAAATTATAATAATTATAAAAAATAAATAAAAATGAATAAAAAAAAATTTTTTTGTATTGTTAAATAGTGACATCAATCGTAAAAAAAAATTCATCACCATTCCCCCATCCTATCCATCCGACAAAAATCGCGAAAATTGACTATTTTTCGGTCGATCACACTATGATGGTACCTTAACAAAAAAAATTACCTTCTTTTTCTGCTCAGCAACTATATTTTAACATTTGACATTGACAGAATTTTTTATTTGTCTCCGAGGCTCCTGACTTTTTCTTGCAGTTTATTTTTGTTTGTTTGTTTACTTTTTTTCTGCTCACCAGCTCAAAAATTATCCCCACAAATGTTTTTTTTTTGGCTTGTCTGCCCAGCCGTCGAAAATAGAAAAGTTAGCAAGCCTGGTTATAATAGGTATGTATACAAAAATTCGGGCCTACCCAAAACAAAAATTCAAAAATCGTCTCTGAACGCCACCTACCGGAAAGGGCAGAAAAACACCTGCCAAGCCAGCTCGTTTCTCCGTATTATTTTGCCAATCCAAAATTTTTGAAGGAAGCAGATATTTTGAATTACCCATCAATACAATCAAAGGTTACAATGTAAAATGTACTTATGGCTAATATTGCAAAAACAAATTGAAAATATTTAACACTCTGTAGTGTGTCCGTATATGACAAAAATGGGAAAGAAGCAATAGTAACAATAATCAACAACAATTGAAATAAATAAAGAAGGGAATAAGACACAGAACATTATAGAAGCAGTGTACATATAAAAATCTGTCGTTTGTAAGGTGCAATGTTGTGGCAATTTACACCGTGTCTGATTTAGTTTGTTACTGTCCGTCATAGGGTTCACGTCGTAACTAGTATCATTGGTTTTTAATAAACTCGTAAAATTTCAACAGAAAAAAATATGAAGTGGGTCGTATTTAAGCGTAAAAATTCTATTGAACAAACAAATTCTCAAAATAAAGGGATATCTTTCTTAAAATAAATAAATTTATTTTTAATTGTTGTTATTTACATAGGTCGGCCATGAGATGTTGTTAATTACATTGGTCGGCCATGACAGTATATACTATAAATATGCAAGGTGCTCAGTCATACATATTACACCATATTGCACAAACACATTCATATGTTTGTGTAGAAACAAATGATGTGTTTTATTGTATGTATCATAATCGTTTGGTAAGGGTAGCGGTCTGCACGTCATTTGCCGGCGACAGCGGGCACGGTAGTTATAAAATAGGAAATTTAGGTCTTGTATATCTATGGAATAAAATCATATGTTCACATACATGTTATGACATTACATACGTTTATATGTATATATACGTATGTAAGTACTAATTCTTCAGCTTATTACGTTTCATGTGTGGTATTGTGTGTTGATTTCCGAAGAGCCGACGATCGACTCAAGGCAGTCAAGTGCCAGTGTCAGTCAGTGAGTGACAATGGTGAGTGAGTGAGCTATGTATAAAACGCTATGAGCAGGTCAAGTCTGCCCATGTGTTTACATGTACACTATTGTCGACAGCCAAAAAGCTATCACCGGATACATGACGTCACATAATTAAAATAAGCTTTTACTAACTCTCGTCTTGTTAAGCAAACCATAAACCGGCATGCCAGACATTTTATGATTTAAACAAACTTAATACATATTATATACATATGAATATAATCAGCAAATCCATTTTTATTAGGGCCCCGAACAAAAAATCTCTAAAAACACTTATAATTTTGTTATGCACGTTTATCTGTCACATACCCACAGGGCCCGTGCTAGGGGCGTTTGCCCGGGCGGCAAATTTTAAGGGTGGCATTTTCTAAAATTCAAGAATATTCAAGAGAAAGAGGGCGGCATTTTGCAACTGACGAGCAAAGAGAAAGAAGGTCGTCGCTTCACCAGGGCGGAAGACGACCAAAAAAAAAAAAAAAAAAACGGTGTGAAATTTTTCCTCCGTCGGGGCGGAATTTTTTATTTTTGCCCGAGTCGACGTAAAGGCAAGAGCGAGCGCTGATGCCCATTACTTCATTATCGTTAGAAGAAGCTCTTGAGAAACTTGAAGTTTCTTTTACCATTTTCCATTTTTAAACTCCATTTGCAAAATATTGAGCTTCACAGTGAGATCCTTCACCATACCCTGTTACTTTTCAGCCAAGAAGAATTTTACAATAAATTTAATAAATATAGACTCAGCTAAAATTATTTTGGCTAAGTTGTGTCTATAATTCCTGGAAATTTAGGCAACCAAAGTTTCGTCAGTCCAGTAACGAGAAATAAGGTGGGAAAAGAGCCCCAGTAGATGAATTTTTACATGGAGGTATGCTATGGTATTACAAAACATCCCTTAAAAAATCATGTTCAAATGTTTTGGGAAAATATTGGAAAATTAATAAAATTTTCGTTTCTTACGCTTGCATATTTTAGGGGATAAATTAATATTTATTGTTAGTGTCACACACTGGCACAAATGTTTGTCTGCAGCGCTATTTTTAACGCTCAAATGTTCTATATTTTACCCAAAAGCTGAATAATTCTCTGGTAATGTGAAACACCCAAAAACTTATAGGGTTGACTTTTAACCATCTTACCTTTAAAAAAAAGAAAATGTATTTAAAAAAAAAATTTTTTTGAGGATTGGTCGATGTAAGATACATAAAATTTTGCAAGTGTTTTTTCAAAATAAAAAAAAGATACTAACGCTCCTTTCACATTATACGGTTTTTGCCGTACGGCAAAAAACCGTACGGTCGCATTTTTTTAGTGTAGTGAAGAAGAGCATTGGACCTTTCACATTACACGGTCACGGCAAAATGCCGTTGCCGTGCCGTGTAGCAGCCGTCTCTTTCCACTGGACTTGACGGTTGCCGTACGGCGTTTTTAGCTCAGTAGTGTATGTAATTAAATGGATGCTTTCACATTAGACGGCTTTTTAACGTACGGCATTAACAATATTTTGTTGAATTTCATGTTAATTATTAATTTTATTTGTGAAATGGATGAAACTAATGTTGAATGTGATAACCAGTATTTTAATAGATTGTATGTAATTTCGAAATTGTGTGTTTTGATGTTAAGTTCGTTAAGAAATTAATCAAATGAGTCTGTAAACATCCGAAAATAGTTGAAAAACTTATTTTCGTAATTTTTCAGGTCTTCAAAGAGTGTGATAATAAATAATCCTACTTTCTATTTCCTCTGATTTATAAAATTAACTTTAATGACACTTATTATTTGTATAATGTTGCAAGTCGAATAAAGATATTCAGTTTACAACGGTAAAAAACCGTGCAATGTGAAAGTAACAATATCACGGTAAAAAGCCGTTTTTTACCGTACGGCGAAAACCGTACAATGTGAAAGGAGCGTAATACTTCAAGAATTGTTATAAAATTTTAATAGCTTATTAAGAAAGGACAGAAAAACATATTAAGAGTTGATTTTTAACAATATTAATGTTATTTTAGAAATTATAGGCGCCGTTCACAATTGCCCCAATTCACAATTACCCCAGTCAACCCTAGGTAGTTTTAAATTTTCATAATTGTTATATTTTTACAAGTGTTGCGTAGTTGTACTGAGCTATAGTTTTACGATATTTATTTGCTTGTAAAGTATATGCGACAAAGTGACCCATGTGTAAACCTACTAAAGTCATATTTTTTTGTTTTTCTCCAAGTCCGTTACAATTGAAAAGACGAAAATGACAGAAATCAATAAGCAAATAAACTGACGTAATTTGCTCACGTAAGCCCGATAGTTTACAAGTAAATAAGTTTCTTATAATAAAAAATTTCAAACAACATTTTTGAAAAAGTTTTTTTTTTTCTTAAATAGATTTGGCCGTTTTATTTCTATAGGTATAGATTCGGGTGCTATCAAACGGTAAAAAAATCAATGGGAAATTAACTCTACAAACTTTTGTAGCCAAATTTCTCGCAAAGATTTTCACTCGCATATCCACAATCCACTTCAATCACAAAGTGATTGAAAAAATTATCCGGATCGGCCGGAACTCGAACCCAGGATCTCCTGGTAACTAGCCAGGTGTGCTATCCATTACACCATCGATCTTTTGCTCGACAGGCGCCCGACACAGACAACATTCAATCACTTATGTGTATGTACTCTCTGTAATGCGAGAAGCAGTTACAATTTTTCAATTTCAAATATTATCAAGTGCTTGTGAAACATTACTACGTATGACAGACTTTTGTCTGCATTTCAACACACGTAGTATTCATATGTTCACCTATTGTTCAGCTAAACTGAAACTTTAGGCACTCGTGTCCCTTGGTTAACATGACCAAAAACCACATATGTAAATTAAAAATCACAAAGTGATTGAAAAAATTATCCGAATCGGCCGGGAATCGAACCCAGGATCTCCTGGTAACTAACCAGGTGTCATGTTAACCAAGGAAGTCGAGTGCTTAAAGTTTCAGTTTAGCTGAACGATAGGTGAACATATGAATACTACGTGTATTGAAATGCAGACAAAAGTCTGTCATACGTAGTAGTGTTTCACAAGCACTCGATAATATTTGAAATTAAAAAAAAAATCCGATGAAATCCACTTTTTTCGGCCTACTCTAATTACTACCCAGTGATATACATTACTACCAGAGGCGCGCACGTAATTTTAGCGTCGCCAATAAGTTGTTAGGTGTCTCACTTTACTAGAAAATTACCCAGCTGTGAAAAAGTCTAACTACTATAGAACCCTGACTTAATACGTGTCCAACACGCACTTGACAAATTTCTATTATGTTACAAATTATGCATGAATAAAATCATACATATACGAACATCTGTAAATACGAGTACAATATATTAAGTGCAAAATTTTGTTTTTCTGAATACATAATATATTTATCACATTTTCATGAACCGCTAAGCCTGTAGTCGAAGGAATAGCACAAAGAAAATGTCGAAATATTTTATTAATGAATTAGTGAACCAGCAAAATGTGTGAACACGACAAACTGGCGCCACCATATTGAAAAGGTGCTTTAGTTAACAGAAAATAAGAGAACAAGATTTGAATTCCGATATTGAAAACCTTCCGAGAAGCATTCAATAGAAGTGAATTTCGTAAAAATAATATTGAATTCGTCGACAATTGTATGAAATTTTAACCAAGGTTTTAAAAAAAAAAAACATTCTTTAAAAGGTACAATAAAAATTCAAAGTTATTTAAATTTTTTTATATAATTGTAAAAATTTTGCCGAGATTCCTTCCTTTTGATTACTCCGAGTAAAGGCACAACGCGCTCCATTTCAATGCTTTAGATTTTTTCATAATTTAAGGGGGACCACTAGTGTGACGTTTTCAAAAAATTATAAAAATTTTTTTGCATGTTTTCGATAGTCTATAACTTTGAAAATAACATATTAAAATTTCAAGTGCAAATCTCAAATAGTTTTTGAGTTACAACCATCCGAAGAGCGGATTCTGATTTTCATTGTTAACTTTGGGGTATTGAGAAATGTATGAAGGTTGACAGTTCGGAAGTTTCTGGACGTGGCTGCCAGTCACATGTGGAAAAGCTAAAATAAAGAAAAGCTACATTTTTCAAATTTGCTGCAGTGAAGACAAATCGTCCGATCAATTTGATTCTTATTGCAGCTTCTTTTATATATGTTTCTTCGTAATGAATCTCTAGTTTTCCGATCGAATAAAAAATGTAATTTTTTCAGGCCAAAAACCATCAAATTTTCGCGCAAATTTTAAAACTTTTTTTAAAAAACTGCACCATTTTGTTAAATTTCAACTTTTTTTTCGATTAAGGTTCACGGTACGAACAATACCTTCTAGTTTTTTAGGCTTTTTTTTTTTTTGATTTCATGCACTGTGAAGGTCGCTATCACTGCAGCAGTGAGGGAACTTTTTTGTTGAAACCTTGGAAGATCGCTAATAACTCCCTGATTTTTCAATTTTTTGGTCCAAAAATTTTATCATGAATTTATTATATATCAACGAATATAAACTTAAAATATTAAAACATTCCATATAGTAAGTAACTTTCTTTAAAAAAATTTCCAAAAATCACCCCTTTTTTAAGGCAGTACACTAGTCCCCCTTAATTGTCAACGGAATATTGATTAAATACACCAAAAAAGTGAGAATCCATACTAGGAACAACCGATAATATGTATGTGGTCCAATTGTAGTCTCCGTTTCATATTATTTTTCAATTTCCTTCCCTTTAAAGCAGCCAACACTGCCTAAATTTTCGATCTAAACTAAAATAAAATGACGATAAAATTAGTTTAGTTATGTTTTAATGAAATAAAATGACAAAAATCTTGGATCTAGCTCATAAATAAATTTTCGAGAGATTTAAGTGACTCCAGAGGTAATGTTTTTCTGCACAATAATACTTTTTTTAAAAATCATCACCGAGAAAAAAACTGAAATGTTTTCTTTTCAGTTTAAAGTTATACACGAAGTGTAAAAATTTTTTTTAATAAAGTGTGTATCGTTCCTTGTTAGAACGTACTTTTAGCTTTAATTTCTTTATTTATAAGCTTTCTGACAATCATTAGTTTAGAAGTTATTTGTGGTTAAACAGAAAAAAGCATTGCTAACTATTATGGGCGCAAGCTAAACTTTTTTATCTACATCTGCATTTATGTTTGTCTATCACATTAATAAATAGAAGTTTACTCACTCACTCATATAGGTATAAACATAATTATTTGGTTTGGTTGGTAACTATGGAAATAATACAATTTGTGGTCCTCTCACCTCAATTTCTGGAGGTCTTTTGAGCTTGCGCCCATAATACTGATATCATGGTTTTAAAAAGTTCAAGTTATTCTCTTTAAGGTATAAAAATATCCGATATGTGAAAGAAAATTTCTGACTTATTTTATAAAAAACACCACACAAATAATTCAGAAATTATGGGATTATTAAGGGGGTTCCCCCGTATGACGGCTTGTTTTTTAAGCATTTTTTGGGAAATTATTTATGACAACCATTAAAAAGATAGAAATTTGGGTTTTTTATCATTTATTTACTACTATCTCAAGAGTAACTACATAAAACAAATTTCAAGTAAAAATCTTCATTAGAACGTAAGTTGTACCACTCCAAAGACACCCGCTTTGAAAAAAAGGACGCTCACTTCCTCCACGATTTCGGCTGATAAGATTATCTGAAAAAAAGAAATAAAACGAAAATATTGAAAATTGGATTTTTGACAGACTTCTGAAAAAAGTTATTTTTTAAAGTTAATATGTACCTATTTACAAAAGTTTTTACCCTATAAATTTCAAGTGAATCAGTCAAACCGTTCTCGAGATATGATAGAAGAAAGTTTGAAAAACACTTTTGATAAAAATGCGTTTAAAGTTTTAAATACGTTAAATTATGAAAATCTTAACTTACCATCAATCTGCGATGCCTCGTCCATAGAGTACTTCTTCCTCTTCCTCTTGGAAATCTTTCAAAATAAATTGTTTTCAAGTGGGAAAAAATTTTTTTAACCCATCACACGGGGGAACTCCCTCAAGAGAGCATTCGTATTGTCTTAGACATTCATTGATACCATGGTTTTTGGATTTATTTCTACAAGATCCAGTGTTTTTCTCTTACATAATATTTCTGTTTATTCCATTAGTACTGAATTCACCTACATTTTACAATAGATAAGGTATTCCTTAATTTCCAACTCAATTCACCAAATTCTTAATTGTTCTATCCAAAAAGGACCGTATAATTGATATTTATTTTGTGATATGTATTATTAGAAAGAATTTTAATTCCATCGCTGTTGTGTTCAAGCACAGAAAGGTACTTCTTCGCATTTTTAATAAGGTTGATTTGTAAGTACCTATACATACTTACATATTTGTGCAGAAGTATTTTTCAGGTATTCATTTCTAAGAACTGACTCAAGATGTGTATGTGTGTAAAGTATAAAGTAAGTAACCAGCAAAGCAATGATCACTTTTACCAACTGCTCTGACATTTCTGGAATTTATTATTATTTTATTATCGTACATAGGTAAATACACAGGGAGACATAATGTGTAACATTCATGTAAGTACACACGATTTAATGCGTATCAAGTTTATATGTTATGTTTTATTAAAAAAAATTCGTTAAGTGAGTGTGTTTGACACGCACTAAGTAATGTCCCTCACCATCAGTGGTCATAACTAAAACTTCTTAAAATATAACAGTCCGGACACATACGTTCACGATGTGACACATACGAACACGATCGTTCTGAAATCAAAAAATGGGTTATACTTTAGGAATAAAATTTATTTATTAGGAAAAATATTTTATCCACCTTCACATCCCGTTATAAAAAATTCCTAGAAACAACTGATTGTACGGAACACTGTTAGCGCAAGTACAACTTGCACTTGACGACTTGTTTTTATTAAAGTTAACCCTAGAACGACAAACTGGGGTAGAAATCTACCCCAGGTAAACTTTAAACTACGTTTTTAAATTAGTCAGTAACATTATCGACTGAACACCTATACCATAATTTAGTTCAAGGTTCTAACAGTAGAGTGAGGTCGGGAAACCCTGCGGTTTCTTGTCTACTGCGACGAAGGGAAAACGTGAAGCTAGTATGGGGTTGATATGTACGCCAGTTTGTAGTTTACGTCAGTGTTTTGTTTAGGTAAGTTATTTTTATTTTTCTTGCTAAAATAATTTGGATTCACTTATAATGACCTTATTTTGCAACAAAACATTAGATATAGCCAGCCCGATGCTGCTTGTGTCCTCGAGGAAGACCGCAAAACGCGAATATATTGCACGAAGTGCAAGCGACCGACCTGCGAGAATCATGGAAATATATATTGCAGCGATTGTAGTGCCTTTGAATAAGTTAAATTCTCCTTTTTTTTACATTTTGTATGAAAAAAAATGAAATATATTCTTAAAAACTAAAATTTCATGCATTTTTGTTTGATTTTTCCACATATCAAATTCCCAATTTTTTTAATTTTCAAAATCCAAAATAAATCGACTTTTTTGGCAAAGTCTGTCATTTGTAGCAAAACATTTGAAAGCATGTCATTTGTATGCTTGAAGTCCCTTGTGTCCTCTTTAAAATACCGTCTGAAATTTGAAAATCGGTTCATTAGAAAAATAGTTATCAATTTTTGTTTATTAAATGACAATTTGAGCGTTTTTGAACACTTTTAGCTATTTAAATCGATTTTTCACCGACTAAGCTTTGATTAAATTGAATTTACTCTTCACCATTCTCTTCAGCATAAAAAAACGAACAAATTCGCGTTCTTATAAGTGAAATTGCTGCTGTCAGATCGATTTTACGACCAAAAATCCCGTGGGGTAAATATATACCCCAGTTTGTAGTTTAAGAGTAGAAAAAATAAGTTTGTCGTTCTAGGGTTAATTATGTATATAATAAAAATTAGAAATAAATAAAGGTTTAAAAAATATTAACTACGATTTTTTTTATTAGAAACACAAAATTACAAAGACAACGTATTTATTATATCACAAAAGTTATTTCTAATGAGTTTATCGTAACTGGAAGATTTTCTTGATGTAGATTTTATGGTTCCAAGGTAGATAAATGAAACACAGGGAATATTTTTAAAAAAAAAAATATAATATTCTCTTGTAGGTTAAACACGAAAGCACATGTATTTTATTAATTTTGTTTTCTTTTGGTTTAAGTAATGATAATATTTTATTTATAGGTTTTCCTTTTGTTTTTATAATTTCAAATATATTGGTTGATTATTTTTTATATTATTTTATTTTTAAATATTTTTTTTAATATCAATTTTTTGTTAATTTTCCAAAACAGTTTCTAACTTAACTCATTATCAATCCGCCATTTCAAACTTTTTTTTTACTCTCTCTCTCCTATCATCACTCCTTTTTCTGTTCGTCATTACTATTCACTACTTACTCGGGGTTTGCGTCCCCAATACCAGTTATGTACTTTGAACAATACCAGTTACTTTGAAATACTTATATACATCGCTAGATAGCAGTACTGTTACAAGTCTTAATCGTTTAATCGAACTATAGAGTTCACAGGTACATGAAATACATACAATACACAAGCAATACCTCTTGCGTTTATTCAATATGGATGTAAAACTCAATAATTATTCATTCTACACAATCCAATCTTATTATGTACCGAACTTGCACGAAGTTGTTCGGTACATAACTAGCTGTATCCGCGACGCCGTTCACGTGATTCGTTGGTGTGTGAGTATAATAATTATAAAGAATTTGCAAATTTCATTAAAATCCGTCCAATAGTTTTTGCGTAATACGTGCACTTGCATAAGAGTTAATAAAATAGTTTTTGAGTTACAGCCATCTGAAGAGCGAATTCTGATTTTCATTGTTAACTTTGAGGTATTGAGAAATGTATGAAGGCTAATAGTTCGGGAGTTTTCGAACGTGACTGCCAGTCACATGTTGTGGAGCAGCTAGACCCTGGTCCATTTAAACGACTCATTTAGTTTTAAGCGGCTTCTACACGATGCTACGAACGTTCCTTCCAACGTTCGATCGAACGTTTGAGGCAATTAAGTTCGATAGTTGATGCGACGAATCTATCTGCTACACGGTGAATCGAATGTTTGATCCAATACGAATGATGATGTGTTGGTACTCAGTGGGCGACGATGTCATCTGTCTGATGTTATCTCTAATGTTATACACTGATGTTGTCTCTCTTCACATGAACGAGTCGTGCAGCTGCTGAGTCGAACCAACCAACCCAACCAACACTGACCTTCAAACGTTCGAAGCATCCCTTTGACTCGGTGCAAAAATACCGACATCGAACGGGACACGACCAAATGCGAACATTTGACGCTCGACATTGGACACTCGTAGGTTCGAACAACGGCTACACGATGCTATGAACCATCCAACGTCGAATGTTGGAAGGTGTTCGTAGCATCGTGTAGCAGCGGCTTTACTATGACCGCTATAGTCAGTACATCCTAAATAATTTTAGTAAAATTCTCAGTGATTAAAACTAAAAGGTAAAGTAAAGAATAACTACATTTTGCCAATTTGCTGCAGTTATAACTCGAAGACAAATCATCCGATTAATTTGATTCTTATTGCAGCTTCCCTTATATATGTTTCTTCGTGCCATGAACCTCCAGTATTCCGATCAAATAAAAAATATAATTTTTGCGGGCCAAAAATCATCAAATTTTTGCACAAAATTTGAAAATTTTTTTAAAAATTCCGCCATTTTGTTAAATTTTAACTCATTTATTTTGATTGAGGTTCATGGCACGGGCAATACCTTCTAGTTTAATAGGCTTCTTGGCTTTTTTGATTTCAGTCACTGTGAAGGTCGCTATCAGCAGCAGTGGGGGAACTTTTTTTTGAAGCCTTGGGAGATCGCAAATAACTCACTGAATTTTCAGTTTTTTGGTACAAAAATTTTATCATCTATTTATTATATATATCAACGAATATATCCTTAAAATATTAAAACATTCCATACGGTAGTTTTCTTTAAAACAATTCTCAAAAATCACCTTTTTTAAGGCGGGCACACTAGCGGTCCCCCTTAAAATGGTTTTTGTATTATCCCATAGAAATAAGACATTTTCCCGCAATGAAAAGTATCTTATACGTTAATTCTCTCAAAATGGTTTTTGTATTTTCGCATGGAAATGAGACATTTTCCAGATATAAAAAGTGTCGTAGATGTTGACCCAGATAATCAGTTACAACCACACCAAATTACATCAAAATCCGTCCGGTAGTTTTTGCGTGATGCGTGCACAGATAGACAGAAAAAATTTAAAAATCGCTGTTTTGATATCTAATTCAATAACTATATCTACAGTGTCAATATATTTTTAAAAATTATGCCGTGTGCAGACATACTCTCATTAAAATCTTATTATATATGTACAGAACAACAAAAAAAAATTATAACATACTAGCTGTACCCGCGACGTCATTTGCGCATAAAATCAATGAAAAGTTATGTAAGTATAATTTAATAACACTGCGTTACAAAAATAATAATCAAAAATTATGTACCCACTTTAATTTTGCCTATTTATTCATTCATACACATCCCTCAATAAGAATATATGCGTACTTTTTTTCTATCACGTACTGTTTTTTAGGTACGATAATTAACATAATTATATAACTATTAGTAAAGAAATTAAAAAGTAACGCTTCAGTATACACATTATTTTAGTTAGTAATGAAAAATTATTATAATTTATTTAAACTATAATTCGAATAAAACCAACAACTTATCGTTAAAATATTTGCACACATTAAAATATAAAATATATAGTGAAAAGTACATCTTGTACACAAAAATATGAAAAATATTTAACTTTTTCTTCTCGCTTTAAACGCCAACAGTAATCTCCTAGCATAGCTGCATCCCAAAGACCTTGAAGCCGTTCTTCAAGCCTTTTTATATCCTGGTGAAACCACTCCTCTAGCTCACCACTTACAGCTCTAAGATTTAGAGTAAGAAAAGAGAAATAGAAAAAAATGAATTTTCAATGACATCCGGCACCCCATTCTTGTTGTATACATTTAGCAAATTGTTCACAAAGGCTGCCTGTATACGATCAGTAATACTGTCAGTATTTAGAAATACTGACATTATTAC
Source organism: Brachynemurus nebulosus (assembly GCA_035578155.1). NCBI lineage: Eukaryota > Metazoa > Arthropoda > Insecta > Neuroptera > Myrmeleontidae > Brachynemurus > Brachynemurus nebulosus. The sequence goes on along the minus strand of JAPWDM010000001.1, from coordinate 9,509,461 downwards.
TGATCGTGTATTGATAGTACTGAAGTATTCGTATATATAATTTATACAATAAAAATAATGATTCACTATTTTTGTCAGTAAATACTGACAATATTACTGATCGTGTACAGGCAGCCTAAGAGTTCTGCGTTTTCGACTCTGTGATTACTTATCCGTGTGACCAATACAAACGATTTTTCTTTCTCTCAATCGAAGCAGTAGTGTACTAATATGGACGCAATAAGGATAGTTCAAGAAAAGTTGTCGGTGTGTACCTCAAAAACATGACGTGATAGAAACAAAAGACAAACACTGCCAATATACTCTAGCTAACAGAAAACTATAAGAGCAATCAGTTTTCCGGGTATCGAAATCGTGTCACGCAGTGTCATTACAAAGCATTTACGTAGAACAATAGTTTTGCGTAATCTATGCACATGCTCAAAATAGATTCTGTATTTTCCCGAGGGAACGAAACATTTACCCGTAATAAAAAGTGTTGATGCAGGTAATAAGTTATTACGACACCAAATTTCATAAAAATCCATTAAATAGTTTTGCGTAATGTGGCACATGCTCAAAATGATTTTTCTATTTTCCCATGGGAAAGATACATTTTCATAGGATAAGAAGTATCTTAGGTAATGACCTAGGTAATAAGTTATCGCCACACCAAATTTCATCAAAATCCGCTTAATAGTTTTTGACGTAATGTGTGCACATGTTAAAACGGCTTTTCTATTTTCCTGTGGGAATGAGACATTTTCCCGGAGTAAAAATTATCTTAAATGCTGACCCAGGTAATAAGTTATTACCACACCAAATTTCATAAAAATCCGTTTAATAGTTATTTCGTAATGTGTGCACATGCTAAGAATAGTTTTTTTTCCCCGTAGGAATGAGATTTTTTTCCCGGAGTAGAAAGTATCTTAGATGCTGACTCAGGTAATAAGTTATCATTACACCAAATTTCATTAAAATCCGTTCAATAGCTTTTGCGTGATGCGTGAATAGACAGACAGACATATACAAATTTTAAAAATTGCTGTTTTGATATCTACATCGATAACTATTTACAGTGCCACTGTACCAGTACAATTTTTAAAAAATATTCCATGTACAGGAACGGTCTCGTTACAGTTTTTGGAGTCGCTCGAATGAATTCATATTATATGTATAGATTTAGTGATGAATATAATATTAACACGTAATCATTATCATAATCTTAAGCTTTGCGATGTGAAATAATTATTTTTGCAATTCTGAATAAAAAAGTTAACTCTATTTGTTGCCTGAGTAAAAATGGTTTCCTTTTTTCCATACGTGAAAAAAAGTACACTACTTTTTATCACGCGTCAAAAAAGTAGGTAATAATATATTATTCAATGAGCTGGTAATGATAGCTATTTACTCACAAACATGAAATTGCGACATGAGCCGAGTTTACGAGGCGAGGGAAGCTTTTATAAATTATATTGCATATTGCTTCAAACTTCACTCAAAAGTTATTTTATACTTCTTAAACCATTTTTAAATAAGAGCTTGCTTTAAAATTTTCTTTTACTTTATGTATTTTATACTTTTTAGTCTGATCACAATTAATTTTTAAGAAAACTAATTAAAGAAGTAATTTTTTTACCTATATTTTAATCGGTTATTTCAGAGGCGGTGCAAGACTAAAATAGGAAGGGGGCGAAATAAATTTTGCGAGGCCCCCTTCTTTGATTTTCAAAAAATTTTTATATTCCTCTAAAAAAAAATATTTGTCAAAAATAGGCGACGAGCCAAAAAAAATTTCTCAAGACTTTTGCAGGCCTTTTTTTCTGATTTTTCAAAAAATTCCTCCCTAAAAATCAGGTGATGAGCAAACAAAAGAAAGTTCTCAACGACCAACAACAATCTTAGTCAATTTCTATCAGCTTTCTTACACTTGCAAAACCTCGCCGCGAGGCTATAGGGGGTCACCCACTTCACCCACCTTTTGCGCCGCCTCTGAGTTATTTTACCCTAATCAAACATAACTATGGAAACTAAGAATTTCAATGTAAAATTAATGAACAATATTTGACAGTTCGAAATGTCAAAAAGTTGCACAAGACTAAAAATCAACAATTCTAGTTTTAAGGGGATTTACGGCAAATGTAATATTGTATTTCCATCAAAGTTATACAGGTGCGCAAAATTTAAAACCTCTAGCTCAATTAGAAGTTGTCTAAATTTTGATTCCAAGATTTGATCTAAAAAAACAAACTAACATTGCAAATTAAACTAACATTGCAAAGCTTTTAATAATAAATATCAGGAAATTAGTTTGATTTTAGGATGACAAAAATGGTATGCCAAAAGAACATTTAGAAAAATCACTCAATTCAATCACAAAATTAATTTTCTTATCTATCTTCTTTTAATTATAATAAATATATGTAATGTACAGCTGGTACTGCATATCATAAAATTTGTTAATTATTACACGCACCCGACAAGGGCCTTATCAGGCGTGCCTTACATTCTGATGAGGTCCAGATCAGGATTACCGTATGAGGTCCTTATCAGGTTTGTCACGCAAAACAGTCATCGGGTCCTTACCATGGCTACCTTATCAGGTCTCATCAGGACTACCATATCAGATCCTGATCAGAATAACCTTATCAGATCCTAATTAGGAAAACCTTATTGAATCCTAATCAGGCTGTCCTCATCGGGTTAGCTCAATGTTAAATTATACCTACAGTATTAATACTTCAATGTAAAATAAGTTCAATGTTAAATGTAACATTTCGTGTTTGTGTTAAATGAAAATATTAACACAAATTTCGATTTAACAGAAACAAAATGTTAACCTGTTTTGAACAGCGAGGAAGTAACACAAGATTTGTGTACAGCAAAAGAATGCTATAACTACAATTATCTTACTTACGTTGGAATATATATGTACCCAAATGTATATAATAAAATAAAAAAGATGAGTGTAGTTCTTATTGTTAAACAAAACCAAAAAAATTTATAAGTTTTTTCAGTTATTGACGAATATAGTTCTATTAAACGTTTAAAAATGAAAAAATTTTCTTACATTTTAAAGTTATTTTGTTACAGATTCAGTTACAAAAAAATCATGTAAGCTTACATGAGATTGTATTATATAATATAGTAAGTACAAGTAAAGTTATCCTGACATGGACCTGATAATGTTCTGGGTATGATAACCCGGTAGGAAATTTATGTTTTTTACATAAGGTTATCCTGATATGATCCTCACAAGGATCTGATCATGATAACCTGTTAAAAAATATTTTTCTTACAAGTAAGTTTATCCTGACATGGACCTAATAATGTTCTGAGTAGGATAACCTGATCGGAAATTTATGTTTTTTACATAAGGTTATCCTTATATGATCCTGACGAGGTTCTGATTAGAATAACCTGAGAAAAATATTTTTCTTACAAGTGAGGTTATCCTGACATGAACCTGATAATTTTCTCATCAGGTTAACCCGATGAAAAATATATTTTTTTCAAAGAAGGTTATCCTGACCTCATCCTCATAAGGACTTTGTCAGGTTTTCCCTATTAGGGATTACCTTATCTGATAAGAACCCGATGATACTTTCTGCAAATAAGGAAAAATTTCTAGTCGGGCATATATTAGGTCATCCGGAAAATTCGTGCCGTTTTTGGAATCGCTCGAATGAATTTATATTATATTTCTTCAAGTAGCAACCACAAACGAAACATGCAACAACATGTTAGTGTTAGGCCGATAGTGTTGCTTGTAATATGTATCATAAATCTTTAAACATTTGCTTAAATAATTTTTTTTTGTCAGTAATAATGAGCAATCTTAGACATCAAGGAACATAACGTCATTTAATACGAGTTTAAAAAAGGTACTAATACAGCTGACGCAACGAGAAATATTTGTAGTGTTTATGGTGACGATGCGCTTTCTGACAGAACTTGTAGAAAGTGGTTTACTAGATTTCAAAAGGGTAACTTTTCTTTGGAAGAAGAAGCTCCCTCCAGTCGTCCTGTGTGTATTGACGATGAAACAAAGCCTCAATAAATAACTGTCAAGAATTAGCGGTAACTTTTGAGCATTCCAAATCCACAGTTCTCGGCCATTTTAAGAAAATCGGGACGGTCATTTACACCAAAAATGAATGACCCAATAATAAGGAACAACTTTTTCCGCATTTTCAGACATACCAGAAAGCACTTTACATTATTGATTTTAAAGTCAGTAGTTTTGTGCATAAAAAATTATAATGTTACACAAACGGACGTTCCTTTTTAATTTGAATATTACTGTGCGCGAATGTATTATTTTTGTACGCTAAGCTTTTAAACGGTGTACTTGCGCACAAGCGCACACCTTAGGGAAAACACTGTACTTAATTGGTATGTTTTTTCATAGCATCATGGGAAGGTTAATAATATTTTTTCTACGATCATAGTAGAAAGTAGGCTTTTGCGCTCTATGAAAAGAACGCAAAATATTTGTTTGCTGAAGACTGTTACTTTTCGCTTTAAAGCGAAAAGTAGTACTTTGTCGCTCGCTCAAAAAAAAAAAAAAAAATATATATATATATATATATATATATATATATATATATATATATATATATATATATATATATATATATATATATATATATATTTAATTACAAATCGTGTACTTAGGCGTTGTTTGTATTTTCTATGACAACTAATAAACAGATTCTAAACTTCATATTATTTTTATCGTAATCAAGTGAAATATCAATTTTATTAAATTTAAAAATAACTAATATTATTTAAAAATAATATGTAATTATAAATAATAAATAATAAGTTGATAAATAATTTTAATAAAATCTATACGTGTATGATAGAAATACGCAATAGTGACAGCGATTTTTCAAATACACCTTCAGATATTTCTGATTTTGCAAAAATTATAATATTAAAATAAATGTTAACATCCATTTTTTTTTTCAAGTATTTTTTAAATAAAACGAATACATTCTACAAGATTGTAAAAAATATTATGTGTGTAATTCAAGCACAAAGTAACATTACCGTTCTCATGAGAATGACACGCTCCGCCTCAACACGCGTCAACATTCTCAACCGAGCGGCAATTTACCACTTTGCGCTCTTAATACAGAAATAACTATTACCGATCGTCGAATTGAATTCCTGTATTTTGTTTCTTTTATTTGTCTAACTGTTTAAATTCTATTACGTACTTAGTTAAAAAGACTTTACTTTTTTATGTATTTTAAATGAAATATAATAATCTAATAATAATAAAATATCGGTCAGTAATTCAGTATATTACTAAAATAAATTATTATCTCTTCTCTCATCATTCGGAATGTGATGATCCTAAGTTAATTTGCAATAATCAGCAAATCGCAGAAACATCAGACATCACAGCAAAACAGGCAAAAAAATGAGCATAATCGCACAGCACAGCACTCTTTAGCTGCATATGTATAGAAGAGATCTCGCGGTGCTGATCGCTGCTGTGTGCACACACGTACATGTACGCATGTATGTGTGTGTGTGTGTGTGTTTGTAGTGTGTACAAACTTGCTAGCTTTTAGCGAATTTTCGAATTGAAAATTCAACTATTACAGCCACTGTCATTTCCTGTATTTCCGTTTGCGTGTATATTAGGAGTAGACTTGGGAGAACAGTGGTCCCTAACAGAATCGCCATATAAAATATTTTGAATTGGGGAGCTATAAATTTTATTACAAGGCTGAGGACTTTCCCCTGGATTTGATGACTAGCCTAAGGAGGCTTTAAAGAACAAATTAGTAAAAATCAAAAATTACCCATTTTCATAATTTAATATATAGTATAATTTTAATTTTAAAAATAATTTAAAAAAATTAATGTTGAATAAATAAGTGGTCAACTGTAATATAAATTAATTTAGACGAATTCAAAACATTTATAATGTAAACAATATCTCTATTTCCTTTGTGATTATTTAAATAATATGTATATGTCACCTTCTTTATACCTGCTTTAATGTAAACAAAATTGACTGTATTAGTAGATTGTATCCCATGGACCATGGTTTTGTTTTTGCATTAGAAAAAAAAATAAAGATATGTATGTACATATAACAAGCAAAATGATTCATAATATTGGCAATTAAAAAACACAAACAGACACAAAATAACATTAATGATGTGGTATTAATAGTAAAACGTCGTAAAACTGATTTTTAAAAAGACTGATAATATTTTTACGTTTTATGACAGCCCTCCAGTTCTATTCGTAGCCCCCCAGTACAAAATATTTTATATGGCGACTCTGTTAGGGACCTTTTCTTCCCATCTCTGATTAGGAGATACTGTTGCTTCGAAATCCGTACGGTTTTGTAACACTCGAAACATGTAGTTGTGTACAATTCAAGTCTCCCGTCCTCTAAACGCACACGCGTTTGAAATGCAGACTGTTCTTCCAAACACGTGCTCAAGGGAACGCGATGATTATAGAACGATAGTTCTGCAAAAGTAATAAAAGTTTGAATTACGGCCCAAGAGATTCATGTTCAAAATATTGACAAAATACTTTATATTGCCCAGTGGCAAAAATTACGAAGAATTAAAGCAATAGTGAAAAAAAAATACTTATGCCCATATTATAGTCAACAAACCAATTAAATAAAATGATTGGGAACAAGAAATGATAGAACTCTTACCAACAAGAAAATCCAGTATTTTCTGACACATCTTAAAAACATCTTCACTTTTTCTTGTTGGCCTAATTCTTCACCTGTGGTTTCGTCATCTTCAGATAAAAACTGATTTATCAAAAAATTGACATTATTAGGTTCAAGTAATAATTTTTGTAAGTTATTAGAGCTTATAGTTTTTTGTTGTCGATAACATGATTCTAAATAAAATTTTATAAAAGCTTTCATTTTATCCATTGGACATATAAATTCAATTTGAATATGTAGAAAAATTCATAGGTCAGAAGAATAGAAGGGTTTAAATATTTAAGTACAAGCTTATTATGTTACTTATATTCTCTTCAATGTGAATGTTCACTTCAAAAAATCTTAAAAGATAAACATTTACTTCTTTTTTTTATTCACCAAACCCTATGTGGAAATTTTTGTACTAGGCTCAAATGTGTGACCTTTAAGATTATTAGTGTTGGCTGTCAACACTAATGACTAACCTTCTAATCCTAGCGTTTACCTGAATACGTGTTTGAAAGAACAATGTACGTTACAAACCCGTACGCGTTTAGAGGACGGGGGACTTGAACAAGGCACGTGTTCGGAAGAAGAGCCTAGCGTTACAAGACCTGTGCGTCCCTAGAAAATAAGATTCACTAAAATTTATACATATATATATATATATATATATATATATATATATATATATATATATATATATATATATATATTTTTTCTTTTTTCAAAAATTTATATTAACTTTCGTGAAAAAAATTAGTTTTTTGCCAAAATTTCCCCTTATCCAAAATTTTTTGCAACATTTTTCTACACTAGTGAAAAGACGAGAAAATATCACATAAAAAAAGACTTTAAACTATTATTCTATTTCTAGTTTCCGAGAAAAACTAATTTTTGTAAACGGAAATTCGCTAGGTTATGCAGGATGCTGCGACAGGGGTATTTCGTGTTTGTCGTGTGAACGGAAATCAACTGTCTCTATTGATCATGTATGATGTAGTGGACCTTGGTAATAAAATAATATGTACAATAAAACATAATATTAATATAGTATATTTTTTTAGTTTAGAAATGACGTCATTATCATCTCTTCAATTTATGACGCTAGCTGTCCTTTAAAGAAATTGTACGATACTGATTCTGATTTTTACCAATAATTTTTTATTTGATCCACCTATTTCAATTCTTACTGTGGTATGTTACTACCTAGGTACCTATCATAAAAATATGAATTGAAATGGGTGAGTCAAATAAAGAGTTATTAAAAAACATGGGATCGTTGCTTTGTCACTTTTCACAACAAAAATCGTATAAACACGAGTCGACTTTCGGCCATTACGCCATCCTCAGGTGAAAAACACAACTAAAAACTGTTCTTTTAGGCGAAGCTATTTATAAGTTGGGAAAAACACGACATTTACGACACGTGAAAACAGCGGTGAACGTTAATTACAAGAAATAAAGAATAAAATATACAGGTAACGGTCGGTGCTAAATTGTCAAAAATAGAGATATGTATTGATTTGCACGAAAAGTGACACCCCCATCAGGTGGCTGCTTTTGTTTTGGAAGCCCTGGAAATTAACAAATTGAACAAAGACTCAAACCACGTCATCTTAAATGACCAAATAGATCTAAACAAATCGCTTTTATTAAATTTATAACACAATACATCTCACATTTTGTTTTTGAATAGTTTAGCTGACAGGTACCTGTTTAAAAATTTTATTTAATTAATATTTATAGTCAAATGGTCTTATATAATAATTCTGATTTTACATCCTTTTAACAATCCTTTTAGTTTAACAAAAGCAGCCACCTGATGGGGGTGTAACTTGTCGTGCAAATCAATACATACAGTCAGCCACACTCGTATTCGTACAGCAGCATATTTTCTCATATGACAAAATTTAAACCAAGTGGATTCCCATAATTTCCCACAAATTTGAACTTTTTTGTTTATAATATTAATATTTAGATCTTCTACTTCCTATATAAGCTAAAAAAATTTCATTAATAGTTTTTAAAAAAAAATTCTCTAAGAAAAATGTTATGCATGCAATTTGTATCAACATGTCAAACGCCACATTCGTATTCGTACACCATAAAATTTGATACATATTTTTATATGTTTCAAAAATGAATTAGTTTATTTCCAAATTTAGAAGTATATTTACGTAGGTATATACCTTTATTTTAAATAAACATAAAATTTAATAATCCTTAAGGTCAAATTTTTGATTAATTTGCCGAAAAAATAAAAAAAATTTTAATGGAGTTCAACAAATTGTTATTGATGTATGCTAATAAAATAAATTCCTACAGAAAGTCTTTAAACCTCTTAAATGATAAGTGAACAACTATTTCACATTTGATTTGTCATAAAAGATAACCAACAGGATAAAAAATTAGAAAATAACTCTTGAAATATGGATAAAAAATATTACGTCTTACTCTAAATCGTCATTTTTTAATGAAAAAATTAAAAAAATTCATAAAAAAGTGATAGAATGGTCAGGATTAAGTGAAAGGATTATTTAGCAAAGTATTTTTGTCCTGAAAGAATTTCTCGCGTTATTGAAAGACGTGATATATACTGTGGGAATGTACGTCGTAAGTAACATAAATAAATAATAAAACTTATATTGCTCTAAAATGTAGGAAAATAAGGATTTAAGGACAAGGTCAATGATGAAAATCTTAATTTTACGTTTATCTGTGAATATTTTGTTACATCGAGATTCAGAATCCTTATTTACGTAGTTTCCGGAACAATCTATCTATCTTTGTTTATATATGTTATTTACATGCATTTTTTCCCACGGTATATATCACGTGTTTTAATAAGGCGAGAAATTCTTTCAGTGCGAAATTTCTTTGCTATGCAATCCTTTCACCTTATCCTGACCATTTTAGGGCTCTTTGGTGGATTTTTGTTAATTTATTCATTCAAAAATGACAATTTAGAACAAGATGTAGTATTTTTTATCCATATTTCAAGAGTTATTTTCTAATTTATTATCCTGTTTGTGGTCCTTTATGACATATTAAGTGTTAAATAGTCGCCTACTTACAATTTAAGCCCTTTCTGAAGAATTTATTTTGGTAGCATACATCAATAATGATTTCTTGGACTCTATTGAAATTCCTTTAATTTTCCAGTAAATATATGGAAAAATTGACCTTGAGGATTATTCTATTTTATGTTTATTTAAAATAAAGGTACATACCTACATAAATATATTATATTACAACTCCCAGAAAAAAGTTAAGGTAATAAAATTTTGAAAAAAATATGATTGGTTAAATAAGATGACAAGGATAAAAAAGCAGCTTGTACAGTGACAGTTCAATTTACTTATCTCTCTCACACAAAAATCTGTCAAACTAAGTCGGATTTACATAGCTAAAAAAAAACTAGCATACGGTATTTTTAATGTGTCTCTCCATGGAGATACGGAGTCTTCACCTGATGGCAGATTTGTGGTAACTGATAACTCTTACTGATTATACCGTGTCACCCTGGAGTTAAATATCTACAAATTCAATTCATTTTAGGAAACTATTAAGAAATTATTCTATTTAATGGAAAACTAAAGTAGAAATACATATAAGAAAACATTAAAAAGTTACTAGCATTATTTATAAGTAAAAATTAATAACAAACTTAGATAAAATAAAAAAAAAAACAACAAACACCACTCGAAAATTATAATTGAGAGGACAAATGCATGAAGAAGTTATGTGACATTTTTGTAATTTTACAGTACAACCATTTGAAAGTTTTTATTTACTTGTACTCCCTATGAAATAGCACATGTTTATTATTGAATTTGTTTGAAACTATTGGAAGTAATGAGACCAAATTTTTCTAGATGATATTTCAGGATAAAATATTTCTAAATTCTACAAAATCAAAAAAAGTAAACGAACAGTCAAAAATAAATATATTAAATTTTAAGAAAAGTTAAGTTTTGAAAAAATATTAATACCATGACGATCATAACCTTTAATGACACAACGTCCAGTGGTACATTATTTTGACGTTTATACACTTCATGTGGATTTATTGACGTCGTGCAACGTGATATGTGAGTTAGTAAAGTTTCAGCTGACGTCTTATGACGTCAGCGATCGTCAAGGTGTTACTTTAAATACATAATAATTTTAATTTTTAATATTTAACATTACATTTGACATATACATTTTTTTAACATATACATTTGAAATCATAAAACAATTCGATAAAATTTAAATGGACAAAATCGTTAAAAGTGATGATATTAAAAATTGAAAATTAAACTTAATAAAATTAAAATTAATAAAAAAAATAATAATAAAACTAAGAAAACAGTGTTACACAAAATTTAGAAAAATGTTACAAAAGAATCAAAATTAATAACAATTAAAAATGAATCACGAGGTACTCGAAACAAAATAAATATATAAACAAAATGGCTTTAGTCTAATGGAAACAAAGTAGTGACTGTGGCGCTGTAGTCAAGTTGGGTAATCATTTTAATCTTTTAAGCGCCTTGTTAAACTGGACGGTTGCTGTTTTACATGCCAGCATCAAAAGTGTTGTGCAAATTAAATTGGAATCTGTGTTACAAATAGAAGTTATATGGAGTTTACCCCATTTAAAATTTTGATATATGACAAGCACGATAGATAAAATGGCGGCACAATCGACAAATGTCATCAACATGAGTTAATTCGGGTTAGCCGCTTAAGGGGCTAAAATTTTTGATCTTAACTCCCTGACGATTATAGGAATAATTCCGAAAAACTAATCGATATAAGTTAAAAAATCAAGAATACACTATTTTGACAACTAGTACACTTTATATGGAACTGTTGACGCCGTTGACGCTGTTTACCGTTATGTATACATTAGTTTTTTTTTATAATGTAAAGTGCAATTCTTTTTTTTTTATTTATAATATCCTGTGTATTTTTTAAGAACTGAATTATGTATTTTAATAATAAATGAAATTCTTAATTTAATTACGCATTATAATTTAAAAAGTTAAATGAATGTATATAATTTTTAAAACTATAGTTTTAAATTATAATTTAATATTTCTAAATCGTGTTTTGTATTACTATTTTCTATTTTTAATTGAAAAATAATATTTATGAATGTTGCTGCAAGGGGGCAGTTTCGTATTGAAAATAATTTATTTCATTTTTTGCTATAGTGTAAATCCAACTTGTAAAATTTTATTACGTTTACTTTTTTCTTAGAGTTGTAATACTATACTTCTAAATTTGAAAATAAAGTAATTCATTTTTGAAACATATAAAAATATTTATCAAATTTTAAGGTGTACGAATACGAATGTGGCGTTGGACATGTTGATACAAATTGCATGCATAACATGTTTCTTAGAAAATTTTTTTTTTTTAAAAGTATTAATGAAATTTTTTTTAATTTAGGTAGGAAGTAGAAGATCCAAATATTAATATTATAAACAAAAAAGTTTAAATTTGTGGGAAATTATGGGAATCCATTTGGTTTAAATTTTGTCATATGCGTAAATATGCTGCTGTACGAATACGAGTGTGGCTGACTGTATCTCTGTTTTTGACAATTTAGCACCGATCGTTACCTGTATATTTTATTCTTTATTTCTTGTAATTAACACTTTCAGTCCCATGGCTTCGGCATCCGAAACCAAACAAAACATCCCCAGAGGCCGACCGCGATCAATGATCATTGATTAATTGATTAGTGAGTTGAATACACACACAAATACATACCAACACACACTACTCTTTTGGTTTCTATGTACGTATAAAATATAAAACGTATAAAACATTTCAAGATAAACAAAAAATGTATAAAAAATATAATTTATGTTTTTAAATAAAATTGATTTAAATGTAGTCATTGTATAATTATGTAGTATGTACATATCACGTTTATGTGTGCGTTTATGACTGTATGTTTACAGTTTTACACATATGTAAATGTTGAACGGTATTGAATCTATTCAGTGTTTGAATCATTTTATTTTATGTATTTGTTTATCTAAATTTTTTTTTCAAATATTGCCGGCTTCCAGGGAAGTTTGCTGTGAAAGTGCTCGGGCCTCATAGTGTTAACATTCACCGCTGTTTTCACGTGTCGTAAATGTCGTGTTTTTCCCAACTTACTTCAGTCATTTTAATGAGATTACACTTAACCTTTTTAAAATAAAATTCGCTGTAGGTACCTATGCAAATAATACCAAAAATTTTACTTTTATCGAAAAATTTGTTAACTTGGGATTTCCCTTACATTTGTTTTGATATACTTATATCTGCCTCTATCTCTAACATCCCCCATTAATACATTATTCACTTCATTTTTATATTTATAATATAAATAGCTTCGCCTAAAAGAACAGTTTTTAGTTGTGTTTTTCACCTGAGGATGGCGTAATGGCCGAAAATCGACTCGTGTTTATACGATGTTTGTTGTAAAAAGTGACAAAGCAACGATCTCATGTTTTTTAATATGGATTTTCACAAAGTAAACCTTTCCAATATTAATTATTTAAAGAATTATTGGTAAAAATTATTTAATAATACTTAACGTAATGGTATGTTATCTTTTTCTAACTTTCATTCAGTATACACAAATCCGTAAGTGAAATATTATATAATTTGGCAATTGGAGAGAGTGAAAAAAAGAAAAAATGAAAATAAACTTAATTTATGTACTATTACTATTTTAAGGATCAGTATCGTATAATTTCTTTAAAGGACAGCTAGCGTCATAAATTGAAGAAATGATAATGACGTCATTTCTAAACTAAAAAAATATACTATACCGTCTATACCAGTACTTACATCTGCATTCCATTTAATTCAGCAATATATATGTAATTAATTCATAAAAATTGATTGTTTTAAATAAAATAATTCTGGTTTTTGTGTATTATTGTTGTACTAAAAGAGCGAAAAAAAAAAACGAAACATTTATTTAATTCATAAATATGTATAAAACAACTTATGTGTGTTTACCAGCATTTTCTGCGAAATTGCCACTTAATCCATTAACCTTCTAAGGCCTGGCACATACATACACTCGCGATTGTCATCGCGACTAAACTGTTTAATCGAAATCGATGAACCCCTCACGATTTCAATGTAACTATTTAATTGTTACGCATGCAACTAAACTGTATATATGCGCCTAGCCTTAGGATTCTAAGCATTCTAACAATCAATTTCTAAAACGCAATTTTCTTTTAATAAATTACTGTTTCCACATTTAATTAGTTAGTTGCTGCGTAATTTGTTTATATGTATCTCGACCGAAACTTTCCAAAATACAATTTTCTTAAATTTTTGAGATCATCTTTGAAGGTAGATATGGCATATATGGTATACTGATAGAAAGGGGAGAAAAAAGCCATTTAACTATTTCCTATTTAATAAGAAAAGCAAAAGTTCGGGTTCCCAACTCGAAAACCAAAATCTCGAAAGGGTATAGAAAATCAGTCATTTAAGCATTTAACTATGCCAAAATCCACTTCACGTTCAATAAAAAAAGTTCGGGCTCATAACTGAAAAATCGATAGTCGCAAAAAATTCTAAGAAGATATTTATATTCGATATGTGAAAAAGTGGAAAGTCAAGATATGCAAATAAAAATACCATAGTTCTTATCGTAAAAACAGGACCTATTTTCTAAATAGGCTAAGTAGGCTGTAGCCTCGGGCGGTAGATTTTTGAGGGCGGCAAATTTTGGTAATTTTTTTTTTATTTCCTAAACAGACAAAATTTAAAATATTGCAGGCCTTAAGGCCTTAACCAAAACTCTATCTCTCAGCATTTGTTTACGTCATCCCTATACTGGCAATTTTATTAGAGTCACCTGTATATAATATGTTCATCTATTTATAATCTATACATAAAACTGATCTAGTTTTCAATTACCCAAAAATTTTCAAAGCTCACTTGATACTGTACATATAATTTCTTTGAAGTGAAGTTGAGATTCCTCTTACAATTTGTCATTTTTAGTCCCATTTATAAAATATTGAGCTTCAAAATGAGGTTGCTATCTCATTGATGAGAAAAATGAGGTTGAAGTCAAACTGTATTTTTGTTTAAATAAAAAAGGTATATTATTTGTAGATAGATACTTTTTAAACTTTTAGAAAATTTTCGAATGGAAAATTCACCTATTACAGCCAAATCAAAAGATTTTCGAATTTTTTTACACCGTGCTAAAGACCGGAAAAAATCATATAAGATACCTTTTGAACTATTATCCTATTTGTGTGGGTTTTCGAGAAAAAATAATTTCTATTACTAGAAATTCGCTATGTTATGTAGGATGCTGCGACAGAGGTATTTCATTTAAAGCTGATAATTTCGGAATGATTTTTAGCCAGGTTTGATAAAATTGGTTCTGTTGTTTCCATAACATTTCAGGATTTCCAAGATAAAAATTAATTTGAAATTTTAAAAACTCATTTTAAAAGCTAGTAATTGCAGGATTGTTCTTAACCAGGTTTACTGAACATTGGTCTAGCACACAGCTTGTAATTGTGGAATGGTTGTTAACCAGATTTGATGAAAATGGGTCCAACTGTTTACAAAATATTCTAGAATTTCCAGACTAAAAATAAAATAAAAAATTTTTGAAAATCACGTTGAAAGCTGGTAATTGTGAGATAGTTCTTAAACAAGTTTCATCGATCATCCTTGCGTGAATAGTACTCCATACAATAGAAGCTCTAAAAAGTTTCAAATAAAAAAGTTTTGAAAATCCACGACGAAAAAGCTCTGAAAATTTTCAAATAAAATATCCTGGAATTACATATTCCAAATTTCATTATAATTTAGAAGAAGCTAATTTTCATTCATTGTGTGTGACATTAAACTACAAAATACACGGCAAGACTTGTCACATACGAGTGAGTACACGACAGATGGAAAATTAGCTTATTCTACACGGAGAGAAAATTCCTATAAAAATTACTGTGCTCATACTACAATCGACGTGTAACAGGCGAACATATCCAATTTTTGTACGGTAAAATTATAAAAAATTACAATAACTATAATTTTTATAATTTTACCGTACAAAAATTGGATATGTTCGCCTGTTACACGTCGATTGTAATATGAGCACAGTAATTTTTATAGTAATTTTCTCTCCGTGTGAATTATAATGAAATTTGGAATATGGTAATCCAGGAAATTTTATTTAAAACTTTTTAGAACTTTTTCGTCGTGAATTTTTTAAACGTTTGTATTTAAGATTATTATCATTATTATAGTTTATAATAGGCTTATAGCCCACTTTGCTAAAGTATTTACTGTTACAAAGGCAGCTTATTAATTTGTACACCTAATATTGTCTCGTTCACACCGGAGAGTTTAATGTTTAGATTAGTGAAATAGTGAGTAGTAGCAAGTAAAACGAATTAGTAGAACAGAAAATACAATTTATATTTGAAGACATGAGTAGGTCTTACACTCTGTTTCTTACACGAAATAGCAGGGATGAGATTTTTTTATCAAATCCTTAAAAAATATTTGAAGACATGAGTGGATGGAGGTGTTATGTATTCATTTTTATAATTTTACAGTAGAAACGTTTCAAAGTTTTTATTTACATATACTTTCCATGTAATAGCACATGTTTGTTATTGAATTTCTACAAAACTATTGGACCTAATGTAACCAAATTTTAATATAATTATATGATACTTTAACATAGAATATTTCAAAATTTGGCAAAAAATGAATTTTTGAAAAAATGTTACCCACAGCCGACTCTCGTTAATGCGAAACTCGAGGGACTATTAAAATATTACGAATTATCGCGTACTTACAATCTTTCTGTCTGTTTCTCTCTGCAACTTTGAATTGTCGAGTGTTTGACGCCGATGAGTACGAATTAACGCGTCGTTTTGTTACGTAGCAATGATTCTTTCGTTCGAATTACCACGTGCATAAAAATGTATTGATTTAGTTCGAAATATAAAGAGAATTTGTAGGGAACTCGTGATAACTTTGAATTATAGAGAGGATCGAATTATCGCAGGTTTGAATTAACGAGAGTCGATTGTAACACCTTCATCCACTCATGTCTTCATTTATTACTTTAAGTACCCCATGAACGCTATCGTATTTTTCTATTCTACTAAAGCATTCAATTTGCTACATATTTCGTCAGATGAGTATTATTTTGTTCACTTTTTAAAAATTGTTTCTAGACGGTTGTTTTGTTAGTTTTGGGCGTTGAGGCAGCAGAAACCACTATCAGAAAAAATTTTTTAAAAATGAACTTGATACAAGGGGTCAAACTACTATGTCTACCAAACTGTGCCCGCTGTAACCAGCGAGTGACATAGACGCAGCACACATACAATCAAAACACATGATGTATGGACACGAATATACGAATGTATTAGTATGATGTGGTGATGATGATGTATGCAGTTCGCATACATATACTATATACCCTATACATATACTATGATGGCCGACCTATGTAACAATCAGTCAACAATCAAAAATTAATTTATTTATTTTAAGAAAGATATCCCTTTATTTTGAAAAATTTTTTATTCAATAGAATTTTTACACTTAAATACGACACACTTCATATTTTTTTCTGTTTAAATTTCACGAGTTGATTTAAAAACATGATATTTATTAAGACCTGAATACCACGACAGACGGTAACAGACTAAATCAGTAGTGGTGTCAATTGCTACTTATTGCAACTTTCGGATTACACTTTTTTATATGTAGGCTTGATCTGTCTCATCTGTGACTTGATACAAACCAATACTCAGCTGACGATTTGCAGGGCCGTGGAGAGAAATGGCGGGCCCCGGGAATAAAGCACATCTTCCAAAAATTTCTCCCCGAACAAATAAGTTATGAGCAAAGAGAAAAAGAATTTTACTTTTTCCCGGGCCCCTACCGACCGCTACGGGCCTCCTCTTCCAGTCCGGGCCCCGAGGCTACAACCCATAGAACACTAGAAGCCAACTAATATCAACGAAGTGTAGCTTGCTTGGAGCTCTTTGTAGGCCTGTCACAGCTTTAGTCATGTAGTCAGTCGCTGTCCGTCACCGAACACACAGTGCATTGTATTACATTGTTAGACATTGTTAGTTGAACAGCACACATTTCTCTATCTGGTAATACGTGTGTTGTAGTAGTTTTGTAAATACGCACACAGACGCAACCATTAAACCAATACCACTGCAAACAGTGTGTATCTACACCAAAAGAATGGGGAAATTTTACGTCACTCACTGGCGACAAGTGGAACAGTGTAATTTGGTTACTAGTATGGTCCCTTGCTACAACCCCAGCTACCCCACCCTCTCATCGGGCCTGACGATTTGTTACTAATTACTACGAAGTGTTTAATTAATGTTTGCCTTTTGCCCGGAGACACTAAACACTCCGGTATAAATGATATGTTACATTTTTTTCAGATGGACAAAAAAAAACTTTTGCAACTTGAGATGAAACATTGAGTTAAATTGTTACTTACAACAAACTCAAGACTGTCGTAAGAGGATTAAAACCGGCACATACCCGACAGTTTCAACACCTAACTTCCTTGGAAAAAATCAATTTTTATTATTTCCCCTACTGTTATCTTTGAAAATTTACCACCCTAGCAGGGTGACACCTCATGAACTCTAAATTCAAATCCACTAATAACTACAGTTTACTACTTAATACCTTGAACTAGGTTATTAACACTATACATAGTACATACTTAAATTACATATTAATAACCCGAAAATAAGTACAGTCAAAAATGGTATATGTATTACATAATAATCGCGCCAAAATAGCATAATTTTAATACATATAAAGAAGTACTTTTATGTACTTGTCACTAAAACAATATAAATACATACATACATTACGTGTATTACATGTCTCAAGTTATGTATAATAATGATATATAATACATAAAAGTATGTACATATGATACATAATAATATATCTATACGTACTTGGGAGAGGCCCCCCATTTTAAGTACATATGATTGTATGTAGTATATAGTACAAAGGATTCACTCACACACAGTACATATGTACATACTGGAGCAGTCTGGCGGTCTTTACTACAAAATGAGCCAAAAGACAAGGAAGGAATGATTTAAATTTCCATTGGATCGTTCATAACTTCACAAGTGGGGCTATACATATGTATGTATACGTACGTACCACTTGCCTGATTATATGCTTCATATGCCTCATATCATCAGTGCTTCATTGTGGCCTGGTATGTGGCCAGAGTCTAAATAAGCCAATTGTTGCCTCCAAAATAACAAAAATAAATGATATTTTGAACATTTTTAGTTTTTATTTATTTATTTATTTTATTATTATTTTTTAATTTTTATTGTATGCAAGTAACAATCATTTTTAAATTTCCGTAGTAACGTATGAAAAAAAAAAAACAATTGAGTTTCACTGTAAATAAACAAAAAACTTATTGGAATAAAAAGGCATTTTATAAAAATTTGTGATATTTTACAAGTGACATTTAAGTCCAATACGATATAAGACGGGAAAAAAAACACCAAACATTTAATTGAAATTATGTATTTTGTGATTTAAACGAAAAATTTGTGTGGTTTTTTTTTTGCGCATTTGTGCTTAACGTACATATTTCGATTTTAACAAATACAATCCCGACCAATATGGACTTATTATGTTGTGAACGTGCCGAATTTGAATGTCGAGCGTATCCGGATCCGGTACTGTTAAACGATGAACGAGTGTTAGAGAATTTATTGAAGACTGAAGAACGGTACACACCGTCCGGTTCATATTTTGAATGTGTCCAGCGCGAGTTGACCCCGCAAATGAGAAAGATTGTGGCGGAATGGATGCTGGAGGTAAGCTCACGGATCAATCCTCCGGCTTCCATCATTATCTTTTCTCTTTTCCAATATAGTGTAAGAAAATACAAATCATTTTAGTAGTCACGAATTACCATAACAACCATTTTTTTATTTTCATTTTTTTTTTATTTTAAACTTTCTATTTTATCACATTGTGTATGATAAAATTGAATATTATAATCAGACATGTAATAAGTGTGCTCGTAAATAGTTAATACTGTTCGGCGCCTAAATTTTATCGACCGTTTTAGATAAAACGTAATGGTCATATTTAATTACTGACGTGGATATTTTTGGTTTTAAGGTGGTTGGCCTAAAAAAAACCTTTAACTCTTTGAGAGCGTTTAAAGAATAAGATAAACGAATTCTAGTTGAACGTCCATTTGTTAAAGACTATAAAATGAGGCTTTCTCAAGTAATTTCAAATTGGAAAAAAATTAATATAGACTTAATCGCCTTAATACGTCAACCACCTTAAGTAATGTCCCCTTTTTAATTATCTCACTAATTTATTAAACACACACACAATGTAGACAAGACAATCACTTTATGACGTAATCATCACATAAGTATTATTGTGTCCCTTTAAATTTTAAATTCACTCATCCAAGTCAAACTTACATGCATACATACACAGTATACGTATACATATGGTATGCTTATGTATCGTACATATGATACATATGGTACCTATTGACTGTATTATTATGGAGACTTGTTGCAGAGACAGTGAAGTGATGAGTAAGGTCATTTACACAGAATTTTATGAAACCACATGTAGCTGGGAGACTCTGATTTCGGTTTAATTAACATATTTGAAAATATGTATTTTTAATTATTCGGCAATAAAATTTAAACAATCATTTTTGTACATGAATATTTTAATTGTCTTTTTTTTTATGATGATCAGTTTATGATCAGCATGAATTTCAGTTGACACGTATTGTGTAGGGTGTTTGTCCGTCGTAAACATATGTATGAAACAGCTGATTTGTCATCTTCAGATAGTCGTTTCAAAATAATACCTCTAATACACCTCAAAAAAAGTTTAAATATTAATTATTTTTAAATTTTTTTTATTATTATATTTTTTATTGTTATTTTTTGGTTCGTTCAATTGTTGCCACGTGTTGAATGAACTTCGGAATCCAGTAATCGAATCTCTGTTAGGTATATTCTGTACGTACGTACCTATGTACATTTTCGTCAGACAGTGTGCAAAAAACCAGTTCGTTAATAATGTAACGAACTTTGCACAACAAAAATGAACGTTATTGTACAGTTATAAAACTATTATTTTCAATGAATAAGCCCGACCTGCTCGCCGGTCGGCTCGCCAGATTGATCGATTGATCGCCATCCGCTAATAGAAAAAAAAATCGATTGAAGTTTTATCGCATAATTTTATAATAATATGATTGTGGTTTCACTTTTTTATTTTTTCCTTTCAACACAGATGATATTTTTTCGTGGATATTGCATTTTATTAGTGTTTTTGTAGTGTGATGATAAAAATTGCAAATTTAATTTTTTTAGTATCATCAGTTTTTATTATCGTTCTTATCGTATTACATTCGAATTTTGAATTTCCTTTTAATTATGTTAATATATGTATAATTTCAAGGTTTTTAAAATCCTTCGTCTTACAATTTTCGAAATTTTATTTTCTATGTTAAAAGCATTTTA
The DNA here is from genome assembly GCA_035578155.1 of Brachynemurus nebulosus. Classification (NCBI taxonomy): domain Eukaryota; kingdom Metazoa; phylum Arthropoda; class Insecta; order Neuroptera; family Myrmeleontidae; genus Brachynemurus; species Brachynemurus nebulosus. The sequence goes on along the minus strand of JAPWDM010000001.1, from coordinate 9,488,203 downwards.
GATAGTGAGCAGGCCCGGATCTAGGAGGGGGAGGGGCAAACCGGGGCCCGTGCCCCGGACGTCAGTTTCAGGGGGCGCCAAAATCATATTAGGTCGGTCTATATCAACTGGTCTAAAAAGAAAGTTGGTTACTCGACCATTTTAGAAAAAATTAATATTCTTCCAATTTCTATATTATATTTGAAGTATTGAAAACAATTCTTAAAAAAATTATCTTGAACCGTTTAAGCGTGGTAGCCATTTTTGTTTTCCAATTTGCGCTGATTTTTGTGTTTGCAGCCATTTATGCCAATGCACGTATTTCATAAACCGTTCATCCTAAAAAGTTAAAATAAAAACCCTCTTAAAGGAAATAAATGTCTCTTTATTTTAAGTGATGTCCATATTTAACCTATTTTCGTCCCTTCCATAAGAAAACTTTACCTAAAGTTGGATATCAAAATTTTTCTTATAGAAGGAATGTTTTAAACCTCTTAATATTTTTATGAGAATAGCTGTATACGGGTACAACTAGCCATTATGAAACAAATACGCACTGTTTCAATTGTGTAACTTGTATCCTTTAATTTTTACAAACTTCCGAAAACTGACTTTTCTCCAAATTTTTGAATTTTGCGCCCCTGTATCTCTGATGGGGCTGGTGATAAAAATTTGAAATTTGCACAACTTGTAGTGCTTTCGGAATAGATTTATTAAAATAAAAAATCAACTTGTACCTATATTGATCCTTTACAAAACCCTCAATTTTTATCATTGCCGCAACGGAAAAAATAGGAGTTTTGTAAAGGACTTACATACTTATGAGTTTTTTTGACAATTTATGTCAAACCTTGGAGAAGGGGGCGCCATTTTCAAGTTTCTGCCCCAGTTCTAAAAAATCGTAGATCCGGGGCTGATAATGGGGTACCTTTACTTGACGGTTCGAGAATCCTAGATAATTTTCTGATAAGTAGGTATTAATCGTTAAGTTCTCAAAGAGAGACGTAACTAGAATTTTTGCGTCCTGCAGCGATTTTGGCTCAAGTGTCTCTGCTGCAAAAGTCTACTTTTCCCCTAATCAAAAATGCAGTTGACGAGCAAAAGAAAAGAACAAATGTTCATTTTCTCATCCAAAAGTCCATATTTCCTCCAAAAAATGCCGGCAACATGCAAAATTCAAAAAAGTCCAAAGAATTTTGAATTTCCTTCGTTATGAGTAAATGATGTATTTTCCATTCTTGTCCCCCACATTTTTTATCCCTAATGCGTCCTGGATCGGCTGCTTCACTTGCTCCACTGTAGTTAGGCTTGCGTCCTCAAATGAAAATTATATGCAATTCTCAATAATTGCTAATTAGGTCTTTACAACAAGTGCAAAAAATTGTTTGTTTTTCATGAATATGGAATTTGTGAAGAACTTCTAGGGCTTCAACAAGTGTTATTAGTATTTTAATTTGGTATGTTAATAATAACGAACGATTTAAAAAAAAAAATATTAAAGAATTAAATACTTTGTCTCCAATTGTTCTAATTATACATCTCTGGACCTGCAATTCTCCAGTTTTGCTATTGTATGTATGCGGATGCTTCAAAACTACTCCGATATTATCAAAGAAATAACGTACTTTGAAGTATATTGTAGCTTTAATTGGTGGGAAAATTTAGGTAACTACTTAGCTAAAAATAACTTCAACAAACAATCATCACAGTGATGTTAATGTAAAAAAAAAAAAAAATAAACCACAACTAGAAAAAACATTAGCTCATATTTAACAAAAATAAACTTAATAAATTTCCTAAGAAATTTGCAAAAAAAAAAAAAAAATGCTATATTTATTGATTATAGTGTGTTAACAAACTAGCAATTAATGACGTTTTTTGCTAATAATATGCTTTTCATTTAAAATGTAAAAAATAAAATTAAAATAAAATTAAAATACCCCTGTCGCAGCATCTGCATAACATAGCGAATTTCCAAATCTTGGGCACTGGCGGATCTCATCTAAGACCTGTACCTATTTAAAATAGTTTAGCTTTCTAAGAGTAAAAGAATTTTTAAAATCGGTTGGGTAATTAGTTTTGGTATTTTTGGGGACCCAAGAACCCGAACGAATTTTGTGCAGCATAGTTGTATCCATCTAAAATAATTTAGTTCTCTAGCAGTGAGAAATTTTTTAGAATCGGTTCGATAGCTTATTACTGGCGTATTCGGATCTCCAAGATCCCGGTGGACCTCATTAAAAAATCAGCTCGACCGTATATTCTAGGCAGACTTTATGTAATATATATATATATATATATATATATATATATATATATATATATATATATATATATATATATATATATATATATATATATATATATATATTCAAAACCCGTTGTGTAGCATTCTACGCCGCATTTGCATCCACAGGACAGTTGTGGATCTCAGATAACACAACCTGTACCTATCTAAAATATTTTACCTTGGTAATAGTAAAAAGGTTTCAAAATCGGTCAGTTATTTTATTTTTGACACTTTTAGGTCCTACTGACACTTCAGACCTTACATAACGTAATCTATATGTATCTAAAATAGCTTAGCTCCCCAACAGTGAAAAAATTTTCAAAATCGGTCGGCTAGTTTATTTTTGACGCTTTTGGATCCGATGGACCCTGGCAGACTTTACATAACGTAATCTATATTTATCTAAAATAGTTTAGCTCTGTAAGAGTGAAAAAATTTTCAAAATCGGTCGGTTAGTTTATTTTTACCACTTTTGGGTCCCATGGACCCTGGCGGACCCTAAATAACGTAATGTATGTCTATCTAAAATAGTTAGTTCCCCAACAGTGAAAAAATTTTCAAAATCGGTCGGTTAGTTTATTTTTGACACTTTTGGACCCATGGACCCTGGCAGACCTTACATAACGTAATCTATATTTATCTAAAATAGTTTAGCTCTGTAACAGTGAAAAAATTTTCAAAATCGGTCGGTTAGTTTATTTTTGACACTTTTGGATCCCATGGACCCTGACAGACCTTACATAACGTAATCTATATTAGCTAAAATAGTTTAGCTCTGTGACAGTGAAAAAATTTTCAAAATCGGTCAGTTAGTTTATTTTTGACACTTTTGGTTTCTATGGACCTTGGTGGACCTTACATAACGTAATTTATATTTATCTAAAATAGTTTAGCTCTGTAACAGTGAAAAAATTTTCAAAATCGGTCAGTTAGTTTATTTTTGACACTTCTGGATCCTATGGACCCTGGCAGACCTTACATAACGGAATCTATATTTATCTAAAACAGTTTAGCTCTGTAACAGTGAAAAAATTTTCAAAATCGATCAGGCAGTTTATTTTTGACACTTTTGGGTCCTATGGACCGAGGCGGACCTTACATAACGTAATCGATATTTATCTAAAATAGTTTAGCTCTGTAACAGTGAAAAAATTTTCAAAATCGGTCAGTTAGTTTATTTTTGACACTTTTGGGTCCTGTGGACCCTGGCGGACCTTACATAATGTATTCTAAATCTATCTAAAATAGTTTAGCTCTGTAACAGTGAAGAAATTTTTAAAATTGGTCGTTTAGTTTATTTTTTACAATTATGGGATCAGTAAATCCTGGCGAAACTCATACAAGTCTAGTACTCTAACAGTAAGAAAAGGGTTCTAAGGATCTCATATAACTTATGGCAGTCCGTACGCTTCTTGCGAACATCATTTAATTAATTAATTCAAATACTTTAACTTACTAACTGTGAAAAAATTTTTAAAATCGATTGGTTAATTAATTTCTGGCCTTTTTAGGTCCCGAAAACCTTGACCTCACATAAAATACCTTAAATACATTTGAAATGGTTTAATTCTTTAACATTATTAATTATTAGTGAAAAAATTTTCAAAATCGATTCAAAATATTTTTCCGTGCATACATATGTACATTATACATATATTGTTTTGTTTCATATATTTAATAATATTATATCATAACATAATCTTCAATTTCTTGTTTACTTAAAAATTCAATAAAAAAAAAAAAAATTCTTCATTACATTAGCTTAGAAAATCTGTTTAATTTACATTTTTTAACATGGGATAGAACCATGCTAATTATAATGCAATAAATGAGAAACAAAACTCTATACATGTATGTGTGTTATATCAAATATATGTGAATAGTTTTCACTTGTTCTCACAAAATTCTTTAATAAAAAAGTGAAATATTTTTATACTTAATAAAGAACTGAGATATAAATATAAATTACTTATTAGACTAACAAAGAAAGAATAAAAGTGAAAATTTACATTTTCTCGAAAAATACTTAAAATAGAAAGAAAATTATAAGAATATTTTCTTCATAATTTTTTTTTTCCTTTTCAACGATGTAAAAATTGAACTGCCTTATGATAGGATCGAATGATAAAAAATGGCCAGAAAACCTACTTCTGGGCATCCGACGTGTCTGGCTAACGAACTTAGCCAAGCCAATTCAGAATCCAGTCCGCACACAAAATTTCATAAGCGTTAGACGTTTCGTTCGAGAGTTATCGTGGGAACACATAAATATATATATATATATATATATATACAAATTTTAGTGAATATCATTTTCGTATTCTAGGGACCTCAAAACAGATTTCTGCCATAGTCCCGGACTCAGATTGCGTCATGACACCTACTGTAATAGCTGAATTTCGAGTTTTCGAAATTCGCTAAAAAAAAACTGAGTGTTTCACAAACTGAATTTAAAAATACAATATAAACTGTTCGAATTTTCGTACAACATATTAATAGATAATGAAAGGTAAAAATAGCTTGCCATCGAAGGCAGGCTATATTTATTACTGTAAATTATTTCCGGCCCTTGGCATGATCAGACCCTTTTTCTACGCCCTATATCTCGGCTTTCAGATTTTTCCCAGACATACGGATTGTTTTTTTTGACCACAAATATATATATATATATATATATATATATATATATATATATATATATATATATATATATATATATTTTATGTGGTTAATATTTAATCAAAATCGTTAGAACTGCTCTTCTGCAAATGATCAATCTGTTCATTTTCGAGGCATTTTCCACAACAACTTTTGGGTGTATAACTTGGTTGAACTCTCACTATTATATCTCTCCAGGTAGTATATCTTGGTGAACTTCATCCCCATACCAAATTTCATCAAAATCCCTTAACTGCTTTAATAGTTAAAGAATCAAAATAAATCTCCTAACAAACGGACAGACAAGCATTTTTTGTAAATGATAATTTGGACTCAGGGGACCTCAAAACGTATATTTTCGCTAAAAACTCAACATCGATTGTTTTCACGATCACATAATTTGGTCTATAGACATGTGATGTATAGGACCAAGTAAATGGTAAAAGAAACCTTAACTTTCTTTTAAGAACCCTTTCTAACGGATACCTCACACGAAGCGATACATAGAAAAATAGAAAAAGAATTTCCGTCCCCACTTTTCAATACGATAAAGTGCCTCTGCATAATTTTATTACTGAAATCTCTTAAAAAGTTTCTCATGTTCGTAGGTTCAAAAATGTAAAAATTATAAAAGTGTGACAAATGAACGGATTTGATGAAATTCAAAAAACCACGGATTTCGTGGTTTTAACTACGAAAATCTAATTACTAGAATTGAACAAATGAAGTAAGTAAGTTAATAAAACTTTGATAAATTCAGTTCAGAATAAAATAACCTGTTCCATGGTAATATATTAGAAGACCACCCAAGAGTCTGGAATTTTCCAAATTATTGCATGTAATCATTTTCAGCTGTGGCTTGGCTTTTCTTCTTTTCTTTGTTAGAAACATCTTTTGTAAATTTTCTTTTAATTTTTTGACACTTTTACCAAAAATTTTTCTTGGTTTTTTACTCTTTTAAATACTTGTCGTTCTTATAGCATAATCATACTGATGTATATCATTCCAATTTATTCATGACGATAAATTCATAAGAATTGAAACTACTAAGAAAAAGGTAAATGCCACCAAAATTAACGGAATTTGCTGTAGGTACATGTTATTAAATTATTCAAATTATCTAGTAATAACGCATACGCAATCCAGTAAAATAATGCACTAATATTTCATAAATATTTGTTAAAAATATTTTAATTATTAAAATAATTCATTAATTTATTGACGTGTGTATATTTAACTGTCTCATCATTTACGTAAGTGCCTCCATCGTGAATTTCGAATTTAAATTTGATACAGTTTTTTTTTTTTACTTTTTTCTTTTTGCAAAACTGATTTGCGAATTTTATTTTTAATTCAATTGACTTGTGAATATAATATAAAGCCGATGTCCTGTTTTGACCTTCAAAAAATTACAGTATGCTTTTATAAGGAACATTTGTTCAATAAACTTTCATTTTTATATCATTTTTTTTTTTTGTGACTTGAATATAATAATTTTTGTTTTAATTTCTTTGTACTATATACCATACTTAGCTATCAAATTTTTTTTTCAATTCTCAAAGTGGTTTTTTTCGAAGTCTTACAATTTTAAGAACAATAAAAAATTCATACGAAGCTTCAAAAATGAATGGTTTTCTAACTGTATCCTAGTATCGTCACTCGAATAACTAGCAAATTAGTTAGACCAAAAAGTTTTGGATTTTACCACGTAAAATCAAACATATTTCTACAGAAATTAATAAACAATTTTAATTTACGTTTAATTTCTCTGAAAAATTGAACTGAAATTCAAAATTCGGGCTACGTTAGGCCGCCCCATGCGTGATCCTCTATTAAGACACCTCAGTTGTCGAAATCCGAGTGACATTTCTGTTATTACGGCAATCGGTTTTTTCAAAATGATGTCACAGTGGATGGGGGTGGTTTGAAATATAAGCTTTCCCCCCTAAGAGCGACCGCGAGTAAAATTTTAAAAAGTTTTATAAAATATATTTTGTAGAAACCGACAACTTTCCTTAAAAAAGCATACATTTGCCCCAAAATCGTAAAATAAATTTTGATTCCTTGTAACTTTTAAATAGAGTGTGGTCTTTTTCTTTGGGATTTTTTGGCTATTATCCATAAATGCTTATGTATCAATTCCTTATCAGTCACTGGCTTCAACCCCGTCCCCTCAGCAACTGCTATTACTGCAGTTGTTTGCTTTTTACACTCCATCTTAACAGTTATACCATTTATATAGTTATGACATTAAGGAAGTGGTCCAATGGTCGGCATTAGGATTTGAAAGGTATGTGCTTGCAACCATCTTCTTAGAAGAACTGACTATACCGATATTCATTTGTAAAGGAAAACTAAAAAAAAAGAAACAATCAGAAGCATAACTAGACACAGGACTTGTATCTTAACCCACCAGTTTAAGTATTGCAGTAACTAAGCACGCTCGGCGACTTGAGTAATTTTCTTTGTGCACAATACTTGGTGAAATTTTTTCAAATTTCTAGTAAAAATGTTGTATACACTCTGTACAAATTGAAATAACAAAATACAAAATATGCACGTACATTTATGGTACCATTTTACATTGTAGTATATGTTTAGTAGTTTGTATTAATGCTTGAACTAGACCTTGAAATTCATATAGACGACATAGTCGACATGGCAGTAGTATTTCTTCAATAGCTTATTTAGGTTATAACTTACAACTGAACCCACCCTGAGCCCACATAAATATTAGATTAATTTAAAAATATCGAAACAAGTAAAACAAAACAAATTCTTATACATGAATTAAATACGTTAATGTCTAATGAAGTCGAATGTCAGGGTCATGATCTATGATTGGATTTAAGTACTTAATTTACTTAATTTGTTACCGAATAACTTTTGAAGAGGATGTAATTCAATTTTTAATTATTTCGAAGAGATGTAACATTTTCTTTATTTGCCGAAAAATTCTGTAACACTTATTCTGTTACAGTGTAAAATTGTAAACACTTACAACTATTAAAAACAATGAGTATGTTGATAAAACCAACATTCCTTAATTTTTACTTCTGCAGTTTAACCATAAAATTTCATAAAATACACTCCATAATCTCTATTCAACGTAAAAGTGGTGAAAACGAATAGTCGAAAATTCACATATTTTTTATTAGAGAGTAATTTTTTGTAATGTATACAAAAGTAACTACTCCAGTTGGCTTAATCTCAACTAGAGATCAAAGCTTAAATATTACAATTTATAACTAAATTAACGTAACGAACATAGGTACTAAAAAAAACTTTTCAATAAAAAAAAAAATCCAATCTTTTTTTTCTTAAAACGCGTTTTAAACTATTATTCTATGTAAATTGATTTTCGAGAAAACTTTCAAAAACATGAATTCATTGCAATTTGCAATGAATGCAATTTAGTGTTACTGTCAAAAATCTGAAAAAGGACGTAAAACTCCATTATTATTATAATAGTAAATCTTCTAAAATTTTATTTTTCAAATTGAAATACGTATATGTATATCCGTTTTATTAGGCAACAGACTAAATCCTTAAAAGTAGATCCTGAGAAATTCGCTGGTAAACAGGATACTGTGACGAGGGTGTATTTAAATATTCGTAAGCTAATTGTTCTTACCTTATCTATTGATTGAATATATCATAATATTATATTGTTTATCCGTGAATTGAAAGTATTTGACACCACCCTGACTAAAATCTATTTCTGGCTGTATCGTTTTGATAATATATATATATACCTATGTAAAGTAAAAGAGACAGATTATTAACAGTATTTCTCTTTATTCTTTTAACTCTTTTTAAAACTACCATGAATTGACGTACAAACAATACTTATATAGAAAAAATTTTAAGAAATTTAAGAGCGATTAACATCAGTTTCTGTTGAAAGTTGTTGCTAACTCATCACCCTCAGCTCAGCTTATTTTTTGACACTAGAATATTATTATAATATAGGGAAAATAAATGGAATTACTTATGTATTATTTATAAATTTCAATACTCATTGAAATATTAATTAACTTAATTGATATATAATAAATGAAACTTGCAAATAATATTCATTTTGATAAATTTGCAATACCAGCAGCTTATTATTCCTAACTGGGTTTCAATTAAATTTGTGCGGGTTACAAATTAACTCCTATTAAAATAATTTTAATTAATTCATCAATATTAACGGTAATTAAAAGTGATATTCCCTTTAAAAAAAATACTGTTATTCATTAATTTATGATTAATCCTATGTATTAGCAATATGTGTGTTCATTTAAAATTTGCATTTTTATTCAATTTTGAAGTTAAAATTTGCATTTTTATTCTCGTTAGATTTTTACAGACGAATATTACAGTAGGAGAGCCAGTGGCTAAGAAAATATAGAACAGTGTGATCCCTGATATTTTCTGATGAATCATAATATTTCATGTTTTATCATATTACCATATACTTAGATACACAATATTTTTGATATTTATCAAAATAATTATAAAATTTATCACAACTTTGGTTTGTTCTCTGTTGGCAAGTTGGTGAAGATAAAACATTACCAGAATGTTTTCTCTACCGATAAAAAATATTGTTAAATTTCAAATATCAAAATATCAGAACTAAATTGAATGGGCTGGCCAGAACTGCATTTCTATGTTAAGTAGGTATCCCATCTTTTCAGCTTAACGACTGTTGAAATGACGACCACCGCAAAATTGGCCACTGAGTCTTGGTCTATTAGTTTAATTTTACCGGGCAGAAATCGATTTCGTGAAACGCCACCCCCACCATTATTCTTCTAACTTTAAATGGAGAGTAAAGGAATATAATTGTTTCTATTTGCTATAATATTTAATATCTTTAAGCGCATGTTCGAAACCATTTATCAAGTTGTTATAACAGAATAACTAAAAAAAAGACTAATTGGCGAAATTTTAAAATTGATGAATCGTTCTCTATTAGGATTTCGAAGAAGGATCTCGAAATCCTCAGGTATAATTTCTGCTCGTATCTGCTTTGCACGAAACAAATGCAGGAAACAAATTAATTCTCGAGATACTTTTCTGTATTTGGAAAGTGGGAATGAAAAAATTTTTTTCACGGACCACATCTTGTGAAATATCGTTAGAAAGCGTTCGTAAAATGAAGTTGAGGTTCCTTTAACAATTTTTTTTATTTTTAAGTCCCATTTACGAATACTACTAAGAAGTTGATAGTGTGGACCTCCCGGATTGTACCCATACCACACCACCTTTTTATATTGAAATTCTATATCTCTATCAAACTGTGTTTAATTTTATTAATATAATGAGTACATTATACACACATCTACATACAAATATTAAGTACATCATAGTTGATCATATAATTATTTATTATTAATTAAAATATTCGAACGTCATCATTAGATTTTTTTGTTTTGTTTGTACACAGGTATGCGAGGAGCAGAAATGTCAAGAAGAAGTGTTTCCACTGTCAATGAACTATATGGATCGATTCCTAAGTGTGTGCTCTATTAGAAAATCACAATTGCAATTATTAGGAACAGCATGTTTATTGCTCGCATCAAAATTACGAGAACCAAAACCTCTCTCTGCGGAAACCTTAGTTTATTATACAGATAGTAGTATCAGTTTGAATGACCTGTGGGTAAGTTATAATCATTCTTTTTTTGTCTTTTTTAATTTTAATTATTCTTATATACGTTATACGTTATTACTATTATAAAAAAAATATTATAATGAGTTTTTGTTGATAAGGCCGCTATTACACTGTCATAGATATATGTCAAAGTTTTATTTAATCAAAGAAATATTATAGTGTAATAAGTCAACTTTTATAACATAAATTTCTGTAACCATAGTTAAAGATACTTCTTACTATTTGATCATAGATTTGATCAAAGATCTTTGACATATATCTATGACAGTGTAATAGCGGCCTAATGCCTAATTAAGTTTTCAAATTTTAGTTCAATTAATAAAACTAATTTAATCCTTATTTAAGTTTTTATCTCCAAACAATTCTTATTTTCATAGCTGCTAGGAATTCGTATTTTTTATTTTTAGTAATTAATTAAACAAAAGAATTTCAGAGAAGATGAAACAATCTATTTTTGTTATTTTCTAATTCATATCATAAAATTGTATCCATTTCTTCTTAATTAGCACGAAATATTTCAATCAGCTAATTTTATTTTTACGGGTACTATCTCGAAAGTTATTGCAATATCTATGAATTCCAAAAATAAGTACCTAATTCGATGGTTTTCTGACGTAACCTCATAAGTGACTTTTACCGTGTAATTTTCCGTTTATCGGGTAAATCTATTCGAAATTTATATTATGAATTATTTTAAAAAAATGCAAATTCATATCACAGAATTAATATCAGGGAATTAATATCAACAGAACTCGTTGGAAAATATTGCAGTGAATGATTTTATCATTAATTTTTCACTCTGGATTATTCTCTTCATGTATGCAGATTATATGTATAAGTACCCAACACAGACCAGTGAACATATTATATATGTGTATGTTATATAAACTAATTGTATCAATGTATAATTGAGGCAGCCGCAGATACGATCAGTATACGACCTAATAGTATTCTGTAATAATATAGTAATCAATGTAATAACCGGTGGTATCCGTAGTAACGTTTTCAAATAATTATCGTTGAAATATAATATTGATAATTAAATTTTACTTTTTTGAGAAGAAACTGCAAAATTTTGCAAGGAAAAGACTGGTATTCGTTTTATTTTCAAAATACGTACGTATACAAATTATATCCTGCAATAATTATAGTCCCATTTGCTGAAAAATGGACAATATATTATATTCCTTTAATTTCACCCATCTCACCTCGTTACCTGCCTCAAGAAAAATGCCTACAAACTGACTTTACGTTTTTTCTAATAGTATAATATAATAGTCAGGGCCGCGCCAAGCGGGGGTGTTAGGGGTGCCTAGTACCCCGGCGGCAGGCTTTGGGGGCGGCAAATACAATATAAAATTATTACTATTTTTATGTGGTAATTTTGATGACACTAAATGTTACTCGCATTTTGCTTAAATACTTGTCTATTATGATTGTTGTGACCCGTCGCTAATCCGATTATTCCGATTGTCGACCAGCGACAACAATCATTTGCGCGGTAATCGGCGAGATCAAACGGGATCGGGATCGAACATGTTCTTGCACGCTTTAATTTTATAAAAACCGTCGTTGAATTCTACACATAAAATATTTATCAATCTTTAAAATTGTTTAGTTTTCGTTGCGTTACGTTGTATATAGTACGTGACGATTAGTAAACAAAACAAACTAAAAATTGATGACTGAGGATCTCTCAGTAAAATATTATTCTTTTAAATAAGGCTTGGTAAACACTGTATTGGACAGTCGAAATATAATAAAAGAGTTTAAGATTTCAATTGTTTGGTTTTAAAACCAACATTTTTATTTTATCTTCTTTTTCCTATTTGGTTGATATCTTAAACCTAATTTATTATTTCTTTTTTTTTTTTTATTATAAATTTTGTTTTCAATATTTGCTTATCCACATCTGCAAGCAATTTCGTTTAAAATATACATGTTCTTTCGATATTGCTTATTCCACTTAGGATAAGATAAGATTTATGGATGTTCTTTAAATTAGAGCACTCCATACTCTTTTCTTGGAAAAGTTACATTATTTCGTTTCTCAGAAATTTAAGTAAAAAACATCCCCTTTTGGGCTCTGCGGAACGAATCTGATATAAATGCGTTAGATTTATGTGATGAAATAGAAACTCTTTTAACATATATTAATCCCGACATGAATGCATTAACAGTTTCTAATGATCTTACTACAATGTTTCCGAATATGACAATTGCATTAAGAATATTTTTGACAATACCCGTGACAGTGGCATCTGGTGAGAGAAGTTTTTCGAAACTTAAGTTAATAAAAAAATTATTTAAGATCTAGTATGTCACAGGAAAGAATATCTCATTTAAGTTTAATTAGCATAGAAAACAAAATTGCTGCAGATATTGACATGTCAGATTTAATAAATGAATTTGCAATAAAAAAGGCAAGGAAAGTAAATTTTATATAAAATTTTAAAATTGTTACTATTCGTTTTTGTTTTGTGTAAAATTATTTATTTTTATTTACTTGTTCTTGAAATTTATTCCATTTATAATCCTAAATATTTTATAATATTTTACGCATTTCATTAAAGTAAGTATATATAGTAAGTCAACTGGTAGCCGGGAGACATATATTTTATTATCAAAAATGTATTACAAATAAGTTTGGCGTTTTAGGGGCGGCAATTTTTGTCTTGCACCCCAGCGCAAATGTCCCTTGGCGCGGCCCTGATAATAGTGTACCTAATTATTTGTAAAATTAATTGGCCATGATAAGATTCCCTAGCGACGCGTCGCAAAACTAACGTTTGACAGATAATTTTCACATAATAGGGTACTTGACTGAAGTTGCAAAAATATTTTAAAAGCATTGTTTTTCTATATCAGCTAAGTGATTTTTTTATTTTCGACAGATTCTGTAAAAAATCATCAAAAAAAATAACCCTACAATTTTAAATGAGAAAAAGGCGGGAAAAACACCTCACTATAGTGACGTCACAGCTTGAAGCAACTAAACGTCAATGTCAATATTTATAACCTCAAAACTTTGATTATATTCATAAAATGTCAAAGTAAAAGCAAGTATTTATTTGAATTCTGGTCGATTATTATTGTATATTACTATATACATAAGCTAATAGAAATATTCAAAAGAAAACACAATTTCACCCCACCGATGAAAATTATCAAAATCGACATATCTAGCTACAAAATGTTACGTCATTTTCAAGAAATGGCGCGTTTTCACTAGTTTGAATATTTGTTGAAAAATGGTGATTTTCAAAATAAAATTTCTAAATAGTTATCAAATTTTTTTATGTTCCATCATTAAAACTGGACATATGTAATCATAATGCATAGAATTATTTAACATTTGACACAAATTTTAAATACAGTCCAGTACCGTATTCAATGTTCTAATAACAATTTTATAAAGTTTTGTTCTAATAACAATTTTAAACAAGAAGGCGCAATGTTAAGAACATATTTAAAAGCAACCGTATATTTTTTTTATGTTTATATATAATCAAATATATATAATGTATTGTAATAATAAAACGGGTGCGACAAGGGGGGTTTAAGTTAGTTATGTGTTATTATAAAAATACCACTGCCCACATGTGAACTGATGATAAATGGGGAACAAAATCAACCGCAAATCTTGAACGTACATAGATTTTCAACCGCGTATCCGTTGTTTTACTTATCATTAAAAAAAAATTAACGGCAGTGTGTTTAGAAACCGATTAATAAATATATAATTCATTAAAAAATACTCTAGAAAAAAATTCAATTCATAAATTATTTTCATTCATAAATTTTTTGAAAGTAATTTTTAAAATTGGTAAACTTAACTGATTTCAAAATCATAATAAATATGAATTATGGCAACTTATTTATTCCTTAAATTGTTTTGCTGTATTACATTTAAGTTTTATGTTTTTTTCTGAATAAATTTGTGGGCCTAAAAGCAATTTAACTCGAAGAATTGTTAACCCAAAAACACTCCGCTACAGCAACTCTTCTTGTTAAATTGTTAAACAACTAATTTTCGTTAAACACAACTTTATTCGAAAAAAAATACAAACATCCCTCGGGTATTATCGAAATGAAACTCAGATTCGACTAATTTAACTTTTTACCACTAGAGAAAGTAACTGCAGCAACCACTTACAAACAGGTGCATACAAAGCCGGCGAGAGAAATGACGGGCCCCCGATCACAGTAAAAAATTTTTCCTCAAAAATACCACTGATGAGCAAGAAAACGGTTTTCACTTCACCTGGCCTCTAACCGGCCGGAATCCCAGGCAACTGCCCTACCTGCCGCCCTCTTGCCGGCCCTGAATACATACAACCTCGAACCGAAGTAAAAGAATTAGGTACATCGGAAATTCATGTCTGATACATTTTTACCAGTCCGATGGCAACTTGTCCTGGAGATAATTTGAGCGAAAAACAATTTTTTTTTGAGAAAGACAGCTTTGTTCTTCATGTACATTTAAGATTATACAATCAGAAAGACCACCTTTCTTAGATCTGATTATTTTTCCAAGAAACAACAAAAAATGTTTCAGTACAGCATTTTAAAGCTATGAAAAAAAAACGCCGTGAGCAGCGGGGCCCCATCACGGTAGTCGAATTTTCCCCTTCATCTTCGGTATTGAATGTCTACAAGCGAAATGTGATTGAAAGTCTACAACCGAATTGTCATTTTGTTGGTTTCAAAACTGGTGATGAGTGTTCGGCTGATCGAAGCTTTAAAAAAAGGTTTTAAGTATTTAAGGGCTGTATCTCAGTAAATTTCAATTTTGTGCCGAAAACAGGTAGCAGAAAAAAAGCCAACACAATTCGTACGAGGACATTCCTGCCCATGTTTATCCGCTAATTGCCTTTATGTTTTAGTTTTAAAAATTAAAAAAGGACCTTAAATAGTAAACTGGAAGGCCTTTATAAAGATATTTTTTCTTTCCAAAAAAATCCAAAATTTCTATTTTATAAATACTAAAAATCCAAAATTCCTAATTTATAAATAAACAGTGACTTTAATAACATTTTTAAATTACTTAATATGTATATATTTCATTTGTCATAAAAGTAAGTTCACTTTTTTTTAAATTTTTTAAAATTACTATTCGCCTACTTGTATTTAGAATAAACATAATGCTTTTAAAACACATTTAACAATAGCATTCAATTCCGATGTAAAAATGGGAGAAGTGGGGGGAAAAGTGATGCGGACTCCCTACAAGGTACTAGCTGGATACTAACTGAATACACGTACAAAATTTCAGCCCTCTAGGTTTCCTTATGGAGTCTCTAGACGTGTTAGAAAACAAGCAAAAAAATTAAGGAAATATTGGCGTAAAAATCGTGGGGGTAAGGGTTAAAAGTTGAAACCTCCAAAAAACAGTGTCTGGCTATTAGCTTAACCTGTACACCAAATTTCAGCCCTCTAGGTTTATTTGGGGAGATTTTGACCCGAACGAAACTGTTAAAAAACAAGAAAAATCATGTTCTTTTGGGTATAAAAATGGTGGGGGTAGGGGTTAAAAGTCGAGACCCCCAAAAGGCACCCCCTTGATACTAACTCAATCCGAATACAAAATTTCAGCCCTCTAGGTTTATTCGGGTGATCTGTGCGAGTGGTACAAACTTCGAAAACGTCGAAAATGCATGAAATTGTAGCTTAAAAATGAGGTGGGTGGAGGTAAAATATTAAAACCTCCAAAAAGCACAACCTAGGTACGAACTTTATCAACACACCAAATTTCAACCCTCTACGTTAATTCTGGGGGGCTGGGGGCCTGTTAGATCCAGCGAAAATCGTTTTTCCCCCCTCTACTCCCACCATATCATCCTAGGAAGCTGAATTTTGGATATGTTGTAGATAATTGACCGAAACATTATTTAAAACCGGTTTGGAAAAGTTTTATTGCTTTTCCGCCCCCCACCACCCCCTTAAAGGTCGGGTCAGAAAAAAAATTTGCCCAAAATTTGACCCCACTTTGATAGTATGAGGTGCCTCGAAAATGAGCCCCATTTACCAAATTTCATCTCTTAACTTCCATAGGGGGGCCCTACACAAATTAAAAGGTGGCCGGAAAATATATATATATATATATATATATATATATATATATATATATATATATATATATATATATATATATATCAGACATTTTTTTTTCTACATATTCGTGTTCTACGGGTCCGAAAACGGATAGCGCCCCTACTCTCGCCTCTCGCAGCTCTTATCGTATAGACTGTATAAGTCTAATTTTTCGGAGAAAATTCGACTAAAAACTGACTGTACCGATAAGTATGTAAATATGTAGGTCTAAATTTGATCGTATTCCACTGTTATCGATCGTATTCCGCTTGACCAAGCAATTTTGAAGTTTTTCCAACTATTTGATCAACATATTTACTTTATACTTGTACTATGTATTCTTGGATCATCAACCATCACTGCTGTTACAGAATGAGATCATCCATATATTAAGGGTACCACCATCCAGTGCTCTTAATTATATTATGTTAAACGTTTTTATTATAATTCAGAACGCTTTTTTGACTCCGTGATCAGATTATTTTGCCACGTTTTCGCAATAAAAATTCCAAAAAGTGATACGTAATTGTAAAAATTATATGTATTCAGTTATTCTTATTAATTATATAATTATAGTATTTATATATCAAATATGAAATAAGAAATATGTATTTATTTTGTATATTTATAAAACTGATAGACCAATAATAATTTAATCAATTGTTGCTTTTTCTGTTACTTTATACATACCGTCTGTGATAAGATAGTACGAGGAAAAAAGAATTTAATGAATGAAATATTCTATGTATACATAATTCTTATTTATTTGTCATGCTTATATGTATAAAACCGTTTCTAAAATAAAATACTTAATTAAAAATAATCAAAAAACCCGACTGCGTAAAAAATAAACTAAAACGGTGAAAACAAGATGAAAGAGAAAAAAAGAAAAATGAATAAAAAAAGTAAAGCAGTCATTTGTAGGAGGCATCATACATTTCTGTTTTATTTAGTACAATATGTATGCCTCCGACTGCTTTACTTTTTTATTCATTTTTCTTTTTCTCTCTTTCATCTTGTTTTCACCGTTTTAGTTTACTTTTTACGCAGTCGGGTTTTTTGATTTTTTGAATTAAGTATTTTATTTAGGTCTTTTTAGTGTTGTTTAATTATTTAGAAGAAAATATATATACATAAGTACGCATACAAAATTACAGAGGGTGGTAGCCAAAATTACCACGAATTTGACAAAAAAAATTGAGTTTTCTTTTTGTCCGCGACTTTCTCCGCGTAACCCGTTGTAGATTGACTAGCTGTACACACTATGTCGTTATCAACTCCACCTACCCAGACGAATTCATAGAGAATAGTTAGCTTTCATATAAATTTTCATCCCTTATTTTGCCGCCTTAGGGGATGAATTTTCAAAAAGCTACTCTTTGTGCTCACTTACGTTACTTAAGAAATCTGTACAAAATTTCACGTTCTTAAATCCAATGATTTTTTATATAGTTTTTCATCTCCTATTTTACTCCCCTGAGGACAGATTCTCAAAAGTCCCTTCTTAGTGCTCACCTACGTTATATAAGAAACCCCTGTGTAAAATTTCACATTTCTAGGCTCAACAGTTTTCTATATAAATTTTCATCCCCCATTTTAACCCGTTAGGAGACAAATTTCCAAAAATTCACAATTGGTGCTTGCTAAATTACTAAAAACACATTTGTGCAAAATTTCACGTTAATAAACCTAGCGGTTTTCCATATAAATTTTCATCACCTGTTTTAACCCCTTAGGAAGCTAAATTCTAAAAATTCACTCTTAGTGATTGCATGCGTCATTAAAGGAACTTTTGTACAAAATTTTACGTTTCTAAACCCAGCGGTTTCCTATATAAATTTTCATCCCTTATTTTACACCCTTAATGGATAAATTTTCACAAAAATTCTCCCTCATCCACATTACTAAAGGATCCCTGTGGCCCTATGCAAAATTTTACCTTTCATAAATTTTCATCCCCTACTTTACACCCTTAGGGAATGAATGTCCAAAAATCTTTTCTTGGTGCTACGTTATATGTATAAGGAACTCGTCAGCAAAATTTCACGTTTCTAGACCCAACAGTTTGCTATATAAATTTTTCATCCCCTATTTAGGGGATAAATTTTGAAATTTCAGGTAGCCTATAGCATTCCCCATATTAAGACGAATCCAGCGACACCTTCTTTACCAAAATCCGTCAAGCCGTTTAGGCTGTAGACTGCGCCACAGAAACAGACATAATCAGAGAATACATACATACTTTCGAAACACATTACCCTCCTTCTGATGCAGTCGGGTAAAAACTAGTTTCCATATAAAATTTCAACCATTGTCCTACCGCTTTAGGGTATGAAATTTTAAATATCTGCACTTAGTACTCGCTTACGTTACTAAAAAACCCTGTGCAGAATTTCACGTTTCTAGACTCAATGGTTTTCTATATCAATTTTCATCCCCTATTTTATATCCTTATGGAATAAAATTCTAAAAATCCCTTCTTAGAGCTCACCTACGATACATAAGCAAATCCTGTACAAAATTTCACGTTTCTGGGCCCAGTAGGTTTTTTAAATAAATTTTAAACGTTGATAATCATAACGCACAAATGGAGATGGTGTGTCTCTACTTTTCTTAGCCGTTGCGCAAAAGCATGTGATAACAATAAAACTCTTTTTGACTTTGAAATTTTTATTTTTCTACAATTAAAAGTATGTAATCAATTCGTACCTTTTAGTTTCGTATGAGAGACTTAACAACACAATGGTATCGTAGGTATCAGGAGTTTTCATTTAAATGCTTACGCTTGCGTATTCTTGTCGATAACATTTTAAACATACCGTGAAGTTATACATTTTTACAAACTGCATATTGCAATTATTTTATAAGTCGATAAAACAGTAACTTAATACGATATTTTAAAAAAAAAATAACTTAGAACACGTACGGTAAGCGAACTGAAAAGCAAAATTATTATTATTGCGTTTTAATTTTTTTAAAAGAAGTATATACATATACATTATTTAAGTGTAAGTAATTAAAATTTGCATAGATACAAATGATTACAATTCAGATATATAATACTTTCAGCGTGATAGTCTTATTATACACCTCTAGACGTCTCTAGTATATATAAAAAAAATTTCACAAAATGCGTGCTGAAAATGCATTAAGCCAACATTCTTCAGTAGCTAAAGTTTTTAATAGCTTTTGGGATAATATATAGTACATTTAAGTATATTTTTTACGGTTTACTATAAAAATAAATAAATATATTACAATATTAGTTGCATATAATTTGTTACTAAATTCACCGCAAGACCAAAATGAGCTTTACGAGGCCCACTTTTATGATATATACGGCCGGTTTTACATTCACATTTAAAGCCGACTTTAACACTAAAGCCAACTTTAAAACTGATTTTATTTTTAGTACTGTTTTGCAATCAAATTAAAGCCCCGTTAGTGTAAAAGTCGACTTTAAACTAAAGTAAGAATTATCTCGACTTTTACTCCTTAAAGTCGGTTTTAACATATTTGTTATTGCTGATTATTATCATTGAATTTTGTTTATAAGCATAATTTTTTTATGAAATATTCGTACCTTAAATAAATAAAATAAAAATTTTATTTGTTTGCTTATTTTTTCAATAATATTTTTGATTATTTTTACGTCTTGGATTAATATCAAACATTCCTTTTGGGTTAAACTGGCTGAACAAATTTCTGGGTTACCCGCGCTTTCTTTTATGATTTATTGTATTTATAATAAATTTCTTTTAAAAAGAAATAATGTAGTTTGCTATTCCAATCTCACTGGCAATAGCGAAATGAATGAAATGCGTATTTTTTGAAATTCAATCATTTTCGTTTCTATAGTTATTTTTTTTAAATGTAAGATTGGCTACGATCATTCATAGTTCGTTTTATCTATGCAACACTTAAAAAAGTCATTTAATAAAAGTAAGCAGACCTGATCATTGTAAAACAATGCTAAAAATAAAGTCGACTTTAAATTAAAACTAGCTTTAGTTAAAGAACCTTTAAAATTATAAATGTAAAACCGGCCGATAGTCTGTTATACAAAGAAAAACTATTTTTAAATGGCTTTCATTCATAATTCATTATCATAATCTAAAAAAAAGAAGAAGCAAGAAAAAACCTACCTTTATGTAATATGTAATTTCATTCCTCCAGTCTTACTTTTTTCAAAACATTTCCTTTTCAAATCGACTCAATGCGGATGAAATAGAAAAACTTACTAATCTTGAAATTTTATATTTCGGAGACCTGGCTTAAAAATGAGTGGGAAAATACCCTTTTTGCTGTATATTAATTCAAATCTACAGTGGTAGCAACGTACTTGCAAAATTTCGTATTAATATAGGCTGAACAATGTAGAAATTATAATGGTATGACAGACGAACATTCTGAGATTTTTCTTCCGAACCCTAACAGAGTATCTGCACAGTTTAAATAATAGTTTGTTCCACAAACAGTTACGAAACGAGATGACGTAAGAGTGTCATTTGAAATTCAAAAATTCCAAAGGGTTATCCATGTTATGTACCTAAATAATGCATAACGTTATGCATACTAATACAGTGAAAATATCATCACTAAAGTAAATTTAATTTAGAAAAATAAATTTGCAGGTCAAATTATTTTGTGAAAATTTACAGTTGATAATTATGCAAATTATTAAATTTTGTCTAAGTTTCACTGACTTTTTTAAAATTTTTAACAACGATGGCAGTGGAATTTTAACTGTCATTAAAATTTTTTTATTTAAAGCTTGTCATCAGTTATTTTTGATATTTCCTTGTAATTTTAGTGTGTTTTGTGATCTGTAAGATATTTCTGATATGTATTTTTAATTATTATGGTGGCTTAAAATGTCTGATGATAACTCTTGTGCTGCTAAATTTTGTTTAAATCATTCAAAACAAAATTTCAATTTATGTTTTTTCTGAGTGCCATTTGATGCAAATTTGTAAGTATTATTATAATTTGAATGCTTATGTAAAAATACGTTAAATAATAAATAATTATTAATATTTTATAATAATTCAGTTAATATTTTCGATTTCGACAGTGGTTGGTGCTAATAGGTCGTGACGATCTAAATTCTCGTGTTGAATACTGTCATCAATTTCGCGTTTGATCAATTCATTTTGAAGAAAGTTGCTTTTAGTTGTTCATATAATTTAACATGACCATTATCAACCCTCAATCTCACATGTACAAACACATGCAATCACATAAGTAAAAAAGGACATACATAATTGTTTGTACTTATATCAAAAAAGGATAGAAAGTGCGTTTCGCTACTGCCAATGGTAATAATCTTTTATTTATACTGTGGTATCTGTTTCTAAACTATTAGACAGCTCTTGATCACATTTTACTTTTTTTTATTGATATCTGGAAAAAACTGAACATAAGGTTAAAACTATAGCCTATATGTGGCCTCCGCGACCCACAAAAAGGCTTAAAATAAACGGTCGGATGGTCTTAAACCAATTTTGGTTTCGTAAAAAATTATCTTTTTAATTACATGAGACTTAGAAACACACAGTAATTAATTACAGAATACATCATTTATGTAGATTAGGATATGTAATAATGAAATTTAGGTTACTTGAAAATATATGTACATATTATGTTGCGTTATGTTCTTTATCATCACATAATTATTATTATTATCCATTGAATAACACACACTAGGTGACAAATTGATAAAACGTTACAAATATCAGTACTACATATCAGTCCATCGCTAAATATCATGTACAGTCATTATATGAATGTATTTTTATGTATATCTACGTTATTAAATGTATTATTATGTATTTATGAAGGTTATAATTTATTAGTTCTTACATAATATTACATATTTTTACAAATATGTAATTTTTTTCAATTTTCAATATGCGTAATTTTAGCGAATTAGCGAATAACAGTCTTTAGCGAAAATCTTGGATAAGTTCGTTAGCCAGTCCCGTCCAATACCCAGAACTGGGTATTTTAATTTTTTTTTACACCATCGGAAAAAGCGGAAAAGATAACAAGATTGGATTTTTAAACCAGGTGCGGTCTACTCACACTTAACCGCTTTTAAATAATGTTGGACCTTATGCAACATTTAAATGGACTGTATTTTTTTTAAACTCATATATAAAGTAAAAGAATAAGGTTCAGATAATTATATTATTAACGAATTAAAGCTTAATTTTAATCTATACCTATATATAATAAAACTGTAACGAGGCCATTTCTGTACATGGAATATTTTTTTGAAATTTGTACTGGCACTGTAAATAGTTATCGGTGTAGACATCAAAAACAGCGATTTTTAAAATTTTTGTCTGTCTGTCTGCTGTCTCTTCGCGCATCACGCAAAAACTACTGGACGGATTTTGATGAAATTTGGTGTGATGATAATTTATTACCTGGGTCAACATATAAGATACTTTTTACTTCGAGTAAATGTCTCATTCCCACGGGAAAATAGAAAAACCATTTTGAGCATGTGTACACCTTACGCAAAAATTATTGAACGGATTTTGATGAAATTCGGTATGTGGTGATAACTTATTACCTGGGTCAACACTTATGATACTCAATCACGGGAAACTTTTTCCTTCCCTCGCGAAAATTAAAAAACTATTTTGAGCATGTGAATGCATTACGCAAAACTATTGTTCTATGCAAATGATTTATAATTACTATGCTCATATACTTCTCATTGATTTTATGCGCGAACGACGTCGCGGGTGCAGCTAGTTTTAAATAAAAGCAAGAAATATTTTTCCTAAGAATTGTGAAAAATTCTAACAACCAAGTACGAAATCCTGACTTAACGGGTGTTTAACACACACTTGGCGGCGAAGTTTTTGATCATAGACTAAGAGGACAAATACATATTATGCTTTTATAACAAGACAGTTTCTTACTGCATAGTTTTAAATGATTTCCTTTGAGTACATAACCTCTTACCTGATTGTTTGCATTACATTTATACTTACATATGAGTAAGTCTGTTAACAGTTTCCTGTACATAATTATAATTATGTACAACAAACATTTATTTTATTTCATCTTACAATTAGTGAAGTCATGATTAACTTCTGTTTTATGACCTATCAACGTTATCATTAGAAATAAAATATTTTATCATATTACAAATAACTAGGTATTCCACATAATATGTAAGTAAGTATTACAAACACGGCGACCAAGACGTGTGTTCCTCAATGCATTTAGAAAAATTTTGTAAAAAAAAAAATAAATAAATAAATATGTATTAACGGAAATTTATTTTACTGTAGTAAAAAAAAAAAACGGCGCCTATATTTTTCAATGAATGCCTAACAACAAAAAGATTAGTGTCATTCTCACAGTGATAACGAATAAAAAAAAATTCTCGCTACATATCACATGTTTGAGCCTCAATAAACTTCCTGTAACGAGATATCGATTTGTATGACGTCATGGATAGAATTAATATAATAATTGTCGTTTATTATTACACGAGTCGTTTGTATTTTTTCGAATAAATTTACCGACAATAATTGTTAGCAAAAATACGACAGTATAGCTAATTGACAGTATTTCGAGTTAAATTGCTTTTCGAAAACAAAACTGAATTGCAGACAAAACTGGAGTGCAATACGATAAGACAACGAATAAAGTAATTTACTATGAATTCATATATTATTACTAGCTGACCCGGCCACGCGTTGCTGTGGCTCAGTAGTTATAATTGATAGAATTAATTTTCAAACGATACACTACACAAACGATACACTACACAATTATAACACAATACACACTATACTTATAAAAATCATTGACATCGTGAAAATAAACAAATATGACGTGGAATAGAATGTATAATCTAGAAATCGAAACAGAGCGTCTTATACCGGGTGTCTACACAACCTAGATGTCAAACTATGTTAGATTAAATTATAGGTAAAATTTGTAGGTCAATTCAATCATATATTCCAAAATTCTGTGCAAAATCAATTATTTATAGCACTTGACCCTGCTCGCCCAATAACTCTAAAATAACTGTCTTCATATTTTATTAGCATGACTAATTTCCGCACCGTAAGACCTTAGTATGGGTACCTATGCCAATAATTTTATAATTGTTTCTATTTTAGGCCCTTCAAGTCACCAAGGCCATGGGAAACCATTTTAATGTCACTTTCATCTTTCACGGAGATCTTAACAGTACTTAAGTAAAAACTGTCAAATTTCTTCAGCTTTTTATTTCGCGCCCTATTTGGTATAACTAACGGACAATGTGACCAGACGTCCATTTAAATTTGATATTCTGAAATTTTGTACAAAATCAGTTCCTTATGTGCTTCGCTTCGCTCGCTCGACGACTCTAAAGTATTATTCATATTTTCAAGTCATTCATATTTTTATAGCATACCTATCTAATTTTCATATGTGTGGAATTTGCTAAAAACAGCAGAAGTGCCAATTAATGATAACTTGACAATCCAGTTGCTTATTTCTTTATAGGTAGGATACAAATAGTATTTTGCACAATAGATAAGTAATTTCATAGTAGTCGTAGGTGAAAATATTATTGTTGGTATCTATGGAAATACTTATTAATACTTACAAAAATTCCAAAATTATTTTTCTTCAGATGCTTAGCAACAAACGAATTTGCATGATTTTTTTATAAATTTTTCCACAGATATCTGTATACGATAATAAAAATTTGATATTTTGCGGTTTTTCGAAAATTTCTACGGTTAGACTAAAAATTTTGCGATAAAAACTATCCGATATTTTAAGTTGGACAAAATTACAAATAGTTACCAAATTTGATCAAAATCGGTTCAGCAGTTTCGGAGTTTATCCTAGCCAAACATTGTGACATGAGATTTATATATATATATATATATATATATATATATATATATATATATATATATATATATATATATATATATATATATTTATTTATTTATTTATTTCGTTACTATGGATTTAAAATCAGATTCGCCAGAAAAACATCAAGAATCGATCTTTTTTATTATTTTTTTATACAAATAACTAAATATTTTATTAAAAAACTTAAATATACAACATTGTTTCTACATGTCTTGAGATTACAAAATAAATTTTTTTAAATTAAAAAATGAGCTGAGTATAAATGGTTTTGAAGTCGACACTGTGAGATTTTTCCTCCTTGATGGTTCCTCGCGTTCTGAAATTCCCAGTAAACCAAAATCAAAAATTTTCTGAAAACATACATATACAGTTATGGCACTAACTAGGATCTAAGAAAAAAAACTAAAAAGCCAGCCAGAAATCGCATTTTGAAAATAAATTTTAAAAAATCACCGCTTTTTTTCGACTATAAAGCCGCGATTTTGAAAATATATTACGGAATCAAAAAATCCTAACTCCTGCCAAAATGACGGTATCAAGGAAAAATATGCACTTTGATTTATTCGATATTTCAAATTCATTTTGAGATACAATTTAAATTGAATTATAGTAAAATACGTGCACTAAAATGTCCATAACTTTTTGATTTTTAATTTTTTTTAATAAAATTTTAGGAGAGTGTTTCTAACACCTTAAAGATAATTATGAAGAAAAAAGAATCGATTTCTTTTTTTTTAGCGAATGTCCCCTAGATTTATCCGTAAAAACTTTTGTTTTACTTTGACCATGTTTTTATCTACAATAAAATGACCAGTGAAAAGTTACCTACTATTTTTTTCGCTGTAAAAATCTTTTTCTCATAAAAATTTCATTGAGTAATTAAAACTGCAGAAACGGAAGTGTGGTGATATATAAAATATGCAAACAGTAGATTTGTAGTTTATAATAAAATTTGCAAACTCTAATGTTGCGATATGTACATTAGTTACATCCATTCAGTATACATACAGTTACAATAATATGCATAAATAAGTATCATACTTCCGCCACGGAACTTCCAACGGCGAAAAAATTTTAGACTGCCTACGTGTTGGACAAGTCTATTTGTCTTAACACGTTCGCTACAACTGTATATGAATCCATGTCTATTGCATTATTAGTTGCATACGTTGCCTGTGTTACGTATGTCAGTATATAAATATTGCATAAGGTAACGCTTTTGACATCTATGAACAAACGTCATAATTTGGCACTCAATTTGTGACATTGATGTCTCACTTCTCATTCAGCTGATGCCAGTTAATGTGTCATTCAGTACAGAAGCTGACACCTTCCAGTTTACAAAACTCCTTGTTCTCTATCAAGTTCAAAAATGCTTTTCGCATAAAAAAAATCCCTTGGTCCAACTTTTTATTATAAAATAAATTAACAGTCTTACCATGAACTAACTGAAAAAAAAGCTCTTTTAAAAAACCGACTTCAAAAAGTAAAAAATAATTAATAGCACGAATTTTGAAGTCAGTCAGAATTCTTTTCAAGATCTTCATTTTTTCATACTATTCCCCGCCTGACTTCAAAATGAGCCATTTTCTCAAAATATCTACATCTCTATGATTGAAATTTTAATTTAAAAATTGCTATGTAACCGCATGAGAAAATTGTTTAACACCAGGGCGGCGACACCGGTTATTCGGAACTACATCTCTATAGTTGGAATATTAATTTCTAAAAAATAAACAATATTCCTAGGTAACCGAATTGGAAAATTTCGTTGTTGAAGTGGAATTAACAGAAGGTGATTTTTGGTTGGTTAAATTAATATCTCGATTATAGACATGTATTCCCAAATACCTGTGTCGCCGCCCTGGTGACAGATTGCTACATGTTTGAGAAAATGGTCCATTCGTGCTATTAATTATTTTTTACTTTTTGAAGTCGGTTTTTTAAAAGAGCTTTTATTTGATACCTTTTAGTGACAATGCTTATGAGTCCACCCCATTACAATTTTTTATTTAGTTTTTAAAATCTTTTTTATTAAATTCCAAATTCCATACGTTTAGGTGGAATAGTTTCCAAAATACCACTGTCCAAAAATCATAATTTTGGGCACTCACTGACTCTGCTTTGAAATTTAGAACATTAATAATGTTTAAAGTAACAATTACTAGGAAGGCCGCTATTACACTGTCATAGATATATGTCAAAGATCTTTGATCAAATCTATGATCAAATATTAAGAAGTATCTTTAACTATGGTTACAGAAATTTATATTATAAAAGTTGACTTATTACACTATAATATTTCTTTGATTAAATAAAACTTTGACATATATCTATGACAGTGTAATAGCGGCCGAAAATAAGAAATCAATATAAATCTATCACTTTTTCAAGTCATCAAAGAATTTTTTAAACTAGGTAGGGTAAAATCACCCTTTGCGAAACGGTATCGAATACTGGAACAGTTTTGACATTTACATATTTATTTCTTTAATTAAGTAAGAAAAATTTAAATGCGAGGTGTATTTAAATTGAAAAACAATTATTCTATTAATAATAATTTTTGTTATCAGACGTTTCTTTCAGAAATAACTTCATTAATATGTAAATGTTCATAATTAGATACCATTCCACAAAGGGGGCTTTTACCCTACTGACAGAAAATTATTTTTAGGATAATTGGATCAACATAAATTAAAAAAATATGTTACTATAGATATTAAAGTAAATAATTTTGCATATACCAATTTTAAATTTATTATTGAAGATGGTTAAAAAATTCCTCAACCAATGTCAACAAAATTTTTATGGGACCACCTGAAGAACTTTATCAGGAATATAGAACATTGAAGTCTATGCAGACTAGGTACACACACAATTTTATTGACAGTAATTCAAATATTATCAACAATTAAATGCTTGCGGACTATATTGTAGCATTGCCCAATATTATTTCTTGTTGTTTTATATGTTCAATATTTTTATCATATCAATTTTTCCTTCTTTTTAGCCCACCAAAGTTTTAAACATACATTTGGTGCACTAATACAAAGCTTTAGGAACCCCTTTAGGTGTAGAATATCAGCTTTCATTTAAGACCTCTTTAACTGTTGAAATCGCTTCATAAATGGACAACTTACAGCATGGCATCAGTTTGCACAAAATACTAAAAATCACTTATTTTTTCCGATCTTTTTAAGATAATAATGTAAAAAATTACTGTTGTTCTATATCTCATTATCGCATAATATATCTATAGGTCAGATCAACTAAAAATGGTATGACGTCATTAACAAATGAAGCAAAATTAATCGTATAAGCTTATGTTTACTGTAGTTATTCTAACATAAAAATAACAAAAAAGGAAAAAACGGAGAGTTTTTATTGCATTTATTTAATGACATCAGACCATTTTTAGTTGATTTGACCTCTATACGTAATTAAATTATGAAAAAATCTAAAGCACTGAAATGGAGCGCGTTGTGCCTTTACTCGGAGTAATTAAAAGGAAGGAATCTCGGCAAAATTTTTACAATTATATAAAAAAGTTTAAATAACTTTGAATTTTTATTGTACGTTTTAAAGAATGTTATCTTTACAACTTTCTGAATATTGAATATTTTAAGTTATCAAAAAAAAAAAACGAGATTATCAAAGTGTTAAAATTTTAATTTTATAGCATGGCCATTTAAACGTTGCTAAGCGCAAGGTTTATTTTATACGTTAACGTTAAAGATTGGTGTTATATTTTCTTTCTTTTTAATTAAGATACAATAATTTTAATGGATTATATTGTAGTTAATTTCATATACTCTGTGGGTTTTATAGCAAGCTTGTTAATACAAGAATAAGTTCTTTTGTAAACACAAGCATTCCTGTAAGCATTCCAGCGTTAATATAAAATTAAAAAATAAATAAAATGAGAGTTTTAAAGAATCGCCGAGGAACTTGTATTTTTCAAGAAGTCATTTAATCGGATCGGACTGTAATTTGTTTTCAATTTTATGATTTTATATTGTTGTTGCTGTAAAGGCTTGGTATGTATGTATACAAATATAGCAAAGCGAACTGAAAATGAAAGATGATATACAAAAATTGATGACATTGTTCTGATTGAATATAAAAACAGGTTTTGGCCAAATATTTACAAATTCATACATACGTCCAAGCAAAATTCATACTTGTAGAATGTTTAAATACCTTTGATTACAGATACCTATATAAGTATGTATTTAGCTTTTTTTCTTCTTTATTTTGCTTCTTTTTTTTTTCAATCGCTATAATAAACATTCCAGTAATGATGTAACCTTACAAAATGTAAAGTTTGAAACAAAAATTATTTATAGTGTTTCTAAATTCCAAATCCCGCACTGACACAGCATCCCGCGTAACGTAGCGAATATCCCGTGATCAAGAAAAATATCGAGCCATTACCGTCATTTTAGCGTAACCGACAAATATCAAATTTTACAGGAGAAGGATTTTTTAAATATTTGTATGGCGCTTGCGATATTTCTGCTGTCTTAATTTTATTGCGCCTGAACGTATTATTTCTATTATTTTATTAACCTTACGGTAAAGATGGTTATTGTCGGTTACGCTAAAATGTGAAAATGTGTTGTATTAATGATAAACTAAACAGTTGCTATAACTCGTTAATTAACGAATTTTGGAGAAAAACGTTAACACTGCTTGGTCCGTTACAGTTTAAAATGTTGTTTGCAATAAAAATCTCAATTTCGATAAAAGTGTCGCTTACGTTAAATTGGCGGTAATGGCTTGATATATTGCTATCTAAAACAATATTTCTCAACTGCCGGGCCGCGAAAGTATCTCATCAGTCCGCAGAAAGATGTGTGAATTTACACAAACGTTTATAATTTTTATCAAAAAAAAAAAAAAAAAATTGTCAGTATTTTCCTAAATTAAATTATAGTAAACCAAATGGTCGAAAATCGAAATTTCATGTTACACGACCTAATTCTATTCCAATTAATGGCGAAAATGATTTCAGACTACAGCAATTCTATTTAAAATTCAAGAATGGTTTTTAACCATTTCTGTAATGCTTAAGATAGTGTCGATATGTTTGTTTGAATTATATAGTTCGATCCAGGTGGTCGGAAAACGATATTTCATATTACACGATCTAATGTTATTTTAATTAATGGCGGAAATGAGTCCAAGTTACGAGACTTCTATTTACAATTAAAGAATTATTTTTAAGCATCTCTTTAGTGCTTAAAAAATATCAATATTTATTTGAATTTCATAACGGAAAAAAAGATTGAAAAACACTGATCTAAAAACAAATGTATATTTTAGTTTAAAAAATAAAACTTTAAATAAATATTAAAACAAGTTTACAAACACAGTTGCAAAATTAAATGGGAGAAAGCATTAAAAAGTACCAGTTTGAACCTCAATATTTTGAAAACCGGGCTTTAGAATGAAAAATGGTGGTTAGAAGGACCTCGGCGTCGTTTTAGAAGATTATCCAGATGATATTTCACACGATACGATACGATATCATCCCCACTTTTCAGTACACAGTTTTCCATATTGCAAAGTAGAAACGGCTGTTGTAGCTAACTAATTTGAAAGATAAATAAATCAAGGTACCTACTACACGTACTGAACAACCCAAATTAAGCAATTTCTTTCTTTCTAATCGTTGGCATTATTTAGAAGGAATAAAATAAAATGTGTGACAGTAAAGAACGCGAAACTAGATTGGGACGGCATAGATTTTCAAAAATACTCCCCCGTTGGATAAATTTTGTATTATCGAGAACTTCTACTGTACATAAAATTATTACAAGCACTAAAATAATTTAATATTTATTATCGTAAGTATATAAGTACATAACGATATAATACATAGTATGTAGTGTACTTTACTTTTACATACATACATAATAATAAGATTAAATTAATTACAAGCAAATAAATACATAAACAGCTGATGAAGCATAGCACTCAGCTGATTACGTTCAAACTGGAGCCAATTTGTCATTGACTTTTATAATACTGTCGTCTCGGTCGTCTCTATTTT
The DNA here is from genome assembly GCA_035578155.1 of Brachynemurus nebulosus. Taxonomy (NCBI): domain Eukaryota; kingdom Metazoa; phylum Arthropoda; class Insecta; order Neuroptera; family Myrmeleontidae; genus Brachynemurus; species Brachynemurus nebulosus. The sequence continues at coordinate 9,456,562 of JAPWDM010000001.1, read as the reverse complement.
CATTTTTTTTTTCTTTTTTTTTTTTTTGATAATACATAATATGAAAGTATATATGTGTAATTAATTAAATTATATAAAAATTAAAATGTGTAATCTCAATTGATGCATATTTTCAATTTTGATTTGACAAAACATAGATACAAAAAAATATATATACATAATAACATAATATACTGCGCTGACCTTGTTACAAAGTCAAGATTTTAATAATAAATTATAATTTTGTGTGTACAACATAGGAATTTAAAATGTAATCGTTGAAATATTAGAATTTACATATATTTTGTATATTGCAATTTGTTTTAATGTATACGTGCCTTTACGTACACTAACGGGTAAATTTTTGTCACTCTCTAAATTCTAGGTCTATGGACAATTCAAAACATTAATAGAAATAATAGTTTTATTGCAATCAATGAATAACAATAATTATTTTACCGAAAACTACAACGCTGTTAAATTAATTTTAAACATTAGTGAATAACTCATGCAGTTCTGTAACTTTTAAATATCCAATAGTAAACTAAAATTTTAAACTTTGCTGTTTGTGATGGTATTGGGAAACAAGTGCAACACAATAAGTAATTAGAAATCGATTAGACATTCTCGTATTCTCATCAAACAAAGAGCCCATTGAATGAGGATCACCATCATAGAGCATCCTGATAATTTAAGGGAAATAAGAAAATAAATATACTTACCCAAAAATATAGAAACAGCCAGTCGCTCTTAATTAATCCTAATGTACAAATTGCTGTAATTAATATTGTTATTACCGAACAGAAATTATTTGACGTATACAAACTATTAAAAACATAATTTCAAATAATTTCAGTTACAAGAAGTCTATGTATGTATAGAACAAAGTGCCAGAATTTCAAATGCTAATAATTTAGGTTAGTAAAAGTTTAGTGACTTTATTTTTTTCATTTTTGGTTCAAATTCTTTTTGCCTCCCTCGTCCATTAAGAAAATTGATTAGGACGTGATTTTTAAATTTTGAAGATAGATTCTTATAGATTTCGAGATGTACTGAACAAAAAACTAATAATATTTTTCGATATTTCGGCTAGTTTTCGAAATATATTGACTCTAGTTTTCGAAATATATTGACTTTTCCAATTATATTTTTATTTTGACTATGGAAATAAAAACTCAAATCCTTTCTTTATTGTTCAGCACATTAATATCTATAAGAAACCATCCTTAGATTTTGGGACCATGAAAACTAAAATTGTACCTCAATCAGTTGGTATATTCCTGTTTCTCCTGTTCTCGTTTCGCTTGAAATTAAAATTTGGTACGCTTTGGTTGCGTTTTGCCTGGCCACATGTTAGACGGAAATAAATAGTTGTGATTCGCCTGATCTACTATAGGTAAATAAAAGAATAAGAGAAATTGAAGAAAGTTACTTAAATAATGAAATAACAGTAGGAAGATGTTTAGAAAAAATAGCTTACACTGTTAAGCTTAAGATAAATTAATTTTATTAGTTCAAATTAATGTAAATATGTATATATCTATGTATATTTTTAAATATTTTTTTTTTAAATTGACGAAACGTAAAACGCATAAACTTTTAACTACACCAGTAGTTTTTGCACTTATCAAAAATTACTGCCAATCCTAAGTCTGGAAAAAGTAGGAAGGGAAGTTGCTACATTTTCTTCGAATTTTCCTTAAAATCTCTTATGGTGTTATTTTAACATTATAATAAAAAAGGCACCAATCGTCCAATTTATGGTCAGGCGAATCGGGAAATTTTAATTGGTCAGGCGAAACGGGAACAGGCGAATCAGGTATAAATCAGTCAATTTCTTTAGTAAGTAATGGTGATGGAATAAAAAAAATTGAAGCAAAAAATTATCCAACAACATATTTGAACTTTTTTGAGCATACATCAATCGATAAAAATATATTCCTCGGATTTTGCACAATCACTTCCTTTCAGCTCCTCCCGCTCTATAAATAAAGTTACAAATATTTCCTAATTTTATTACTTTGACCTATATTCTAAAGAAAGTGTAAAAAAGGAAATAATACATTTATTTTTAAAATTTTAAGAAATTACAAATGTATAAAATTAACCATTAATATTTTAAAAGAGGGATGTATTAGGTATTTAATTTTCCAATTTGTACTGCTCCATATTTAATATTTTAAATTACTTCTAATCGAATATATATCATTTATTATAAAACTAGTAATTTCCATTTATTATAGTAAATTAATAATAAAAAATAAGATTGAAGGAATTCCTTAGTGATGGAATTTAAAAAAAAAAAAATACATTTTTTTTCTATAATATAGTTCCTTTAATAAGCGCCTTACCTTTAAGCCACATATACCTGAATAACTGAATATAACGAACAGGTAGAATATACCTATACGAAATTAAAACGATTTGGGTTTTACTAAAAGTGGACCTCTACATGTACACATGAACGTTAGCCAACCCACTAAGTTATTTCTTGGAATTACCTTTCTGAAATGGAACGTTAACACATACACACATACATACAAACTGGTCAAAGTAACCATATAATCCATACACAATTATAATCTAGACATCTACCGCCGTGGCTAAATTATTACAAATGAACGTGTTTTGACCACATTCCACAAAAAATATTTTTTTTCAACAGGCGCCTCTTTCTAACATAAAGAGGTTGTATAATATTTCTGGTACAACTTGACTGAATAAATTGATAAAACAGAGATATTCTATTTAAAATTGAATAATTTAATTTTTCCGTTTATCATTAATTTTTTCCCATTTTAATTCAGAATTGCAAAAAATATTGTATGCAACCGACGCAAATTAGGTGTTTTTTTTCATTCGTTGTAATTGTACAGTTCGCCAAACCTCGTTGGACAACCGTACGATTCGTGAAAAAAAACACCATCATTTTGTAACTTATTGCATAAATAACTATTTGACAATATAGTTGTCAAATACTTAATAAATTTTGATCTTTTTCCCATTTTTTTTTACAAAATTTTTCCCTTTTAATTCAGAATTGCAAAAAATATTGTATGCAGCAATGCAAAGTAGGTGTTTTTTTTTTTTTTTTCAATCGTCGTAATTGTCCTACTCGGCAGACCTCAGTGAGCAGCTGTTACGATTCTTAAAAAAAAAAATATCTTCATTTGGCAACGTGTTACATAAATTTTGTATTTAAAATTTGAGTTGGTGCTTGTTCGACTGTGCTTGCCAACTTTTTAATCGGGCGCACTCACAGACCAGTGAACATATTATATATTATATAGACATATAATACAAATGTGTAATTGAAGCAGTCACATACGACCAAGTCCGACCTTAATAGCATTCTGTTATATAGTAATTGATTTGTATCCGTAGTTACGCTTTCAAATAATTGTTGTCAAAAAATAATATTGATAATAAAATTTTACTTTTTTGAGAAGAAACTGCAAAATTTTGAAAGAAGAAAAGTGGTATTCGCTTTATTTTCAAAATACGTACGTATACAAATTATGTCCTGCAATAATTATACTCGCATTTGCTCAAAAATTGAAATTATATCATTTCATTAAATTTCACCCGTCTCACCCTTGTTACCTGCTTCAAGAAAAATGTCTAGAAACTGGCTTTACGCTTTTTCTAGTAGTATAATATAATAGTGTTCATTGGTCTGTGGACGCACTTCAATTTACTTCTAGACATATTATCTAAACAATTAAACAGTTGTAAAACTAAAAGTCGTTAATGTGTCGGATACTCTTATGGAAAATGGAGAGTTTTTGTTATACACCAATGAAAAATAATGGTAAAAATTTAAAATTTTGCACTACAGTAAACAACTAAATTTATTGTACAAGCAGGGCTGTGGAGAAAAATGGCGGTAGCGAGCAAGAAAAAGCTCTTTCGTCTTTTTCCTGGGCCCCCTAGTGCCTACCAACAGTTACGAGCCTTCTCTTCAAGCCCGGGCCCCGGGACTTTAATCCTGGCTGATCTGTTCTCTCATCGGGCCTGTGTACACAAAGTTTAAAAATGATTGAAGTTGAAAAATTTATTATTGGACTAAATGAATTATTAACCTGAATTTAGCAACTTTGCATTAAGTGAAACGTAACGGAAGATTCAAAGATAAAATACGTATAAAGTCACAGTTCAGCATAAGGAATATATTGTCATTATTATTTAGTTCAATATATTCAGACTGTGAAAACCCAGCTTTTTTTAACTCGGTCCATCGTTAAATAATTTGACTAGATTTGTATATATTTATTTATAAGCATTATTTCACACATGCAATACACCTATATTTACCTTTTACATTGCATAGGCATGTTTGTGTACCTATTATAAAAATGTTATATCGTTATATTATGCATTGCATTACCTACTTCACTGTAGGTAACTGCTCTTTGATGCATATTGTTCAAAGTTAACGATCTTCTTAGCTTTTTGTAAGGTGCAATCACCACAAAAAAAAAGATTGTGTATATGTCATTTGTCTGACATTAATCTATAGCTTTGACAGCCAATCCGAGGGTATTTAACATTACATTTATATTCTCTCGTTCTCATAATAAAAAGTCACCTGTTTTTATTTATAAAAAAAAAGAGGGTACCTTTTTCCCTGAAGTAAATACAACAACAATTGAATGGAATAATAAAAACAACTTTGGTAAATTTAAACAGAACAATTTCTAATTTTTAAAGGTATAAAGTCTCCTTACTGGCGCCATCAATGTTCAGATTTCACGGGAATCTTTTTTTTTCTTTCATCTTAGCGAATTTCCTGGATGGAATTCAGCTATTACAGCCACTGTCATGACGTGACTTGAGCCGGGGCCTATGGCAGAAATTTGTTTTGAGGTCCCTAGAAACCGAAAATAATATTCACTAAAATTTATATATATATATATATATATATATATATATATATATATATATATATATATATATATATATATATATATGTATATATGTTTCCGCACGATAACTCTCGAACGAAATGTCCTAGGTTTACGAAATTTGATGAAAATGTTGGAAATGCCAAACCGTTGGACAAGTTCGTTAGCCAGACACGTCGGATGCCAGGAACATGCTTTTTGTTCTTGCAACTTTGCCAAAATTTCCACTTAATCAACAATTTTTGTGAAATTTTTTACACCATTTAAAAGAGGAGAAAAAATTACATAAAAAATGTCTTTAAACTATTGTTCTATGTCAACTAGTTTTCGAGCAAAACTAATTTTTATACGCGGAAATTCGCTATGTTATGCAGGATGCTGCGACAGGGGTATTTTAAATTCTTTCCTCTTGTGAAGGAATTATTTAAAAGGCGTTAATTTATACACTTGGTTACAGATGTACATATCACGCATACATATACAGAATACGTATGTAATATGTTTTACGACTTGCAAATGCATTTTTCTTAATCGTACCCATTCTTATCTGGAATTTGTATTATTTTAATTATGTGGATATTTATAACAAAAATGTTAAGTATTTTATATATATATATGTATAAAGGTACATTAAAGTAATTAACATGGAAAATATTTTGCAAAGAAATTTAATCACATAATCAGACAAGCATCAATGATTAAGAAGTTAACTATTAAGGATTCAGTCTTTTCAGTGGTATTTTTATTTATAATTTGATAACACAGAAAGTCATTTTCTTGAGAATTTTGGGATAGAAAATGAATAAATATATGTTAATCTTGTATTTTTCCGTAATTTACAATTTTTTGTATTTTATTTTAGTCTACTGAATGTTTTCAAGAGTTATTATTGCTCATACCTAAGTAAACTAAGACCCTAGTTCAAGTATTGATATTTCAGTTCCGAGATCTTGAAATTTTTGTTGATGTGTTATCATAAATTAATTAACTCTTTATGCGACTTGTTCAAACGAAACGAATACTGTTCGTTATGGCAGCATTGAATTCAAAATGGAATCTGCAGCACTTGTGGTTTGCATCTTCAGTAAAAATAAAATGACATAATATTTAAATTAATTATATGTGTGCCTATGTTACGGCCAACGTTGAAAAAATATATTTAATCTGAAAATTACTCGGCTAAACTTGAGTTGTGATCGTTTGGTTAATGGTACTGTTTTATTTTTGAGCAAAGGGTAATTAGTAATTATCTACTTGCAATGACGTGCTCCTGACGTCTAGTCATGTGAATCAGTAAAATTATTTAATTATCCTTTGTCTAAGGATAAGGTTTCGGCTTTACCCTAGAATATTGGGGCACTTTATGATTATCATAAAATCTTTGAAAAATTTTTAAAAACGAAAGAAAAGGTCATTTATGACGGTTTTATTGACATGTGTACTTATATATTATTATTATTATGTTCGTGTATGTACCAGGTGTTACAAGTTGTTCATTCATTAAAAAATAAAATATTTCTAGTCTTTATGTTTAGTCAATTTTTTAGTGATATGATTATAACTAAACATTGTAAACTATTATAAGTATTTTATTTAATTAAATATTTCAAGTACTTGATTTAATTAAAATATTAACCAATTTATTATTGACCTGAATACGTCTTATAAATCAGTTTGACAAAATAATGTAAAATGCGTCAGGAAAGTAGAAAAGATTTTAACCCTATTATATAAATATTTTTTATTTTGTGCAATATTTCCTGTCTACCATTTACATGTTAATTAAAAATTAACTTACAATACCCGTTTTACGCGAAATTTGTGGCAGGTAGACACCATTTGTAAGTACAAAAGTTGGAATTTCCACTTTTGGAGCAGTAATAAAATATTATCAATCCTTTTGTGTTACGCAACAGTATCCACTTAAAAATAATTTAAATACTAACTTGAGGTACCATCACAGTGTGATTCTGCCAAAAAGTAGTCAGTTTTCACAATTTTTTTTCGGATGGATAGGATCGGGGAATGGGGAGGAATTTTTTTTTACGATTAATACCACTATTTGACAAAACAAAAATATTTTTTTTATTCATTTTTATTTATTTTTATAATTATTATAATTTTTTGAAAAAAATGTCTTTAAAAAAGGGCGGATATTGGTGCCCACGATTGCGGCCGCAGTTTTCATCTGAGAAAAAAATTAAATAGATTGTTAATCTGTAGGTAAGCCGCTATGTTCCTATGGGAGCTTTTTTTTTCTTTTGAAATCTTCCTATTTTTTCACGCGTAAAACTAAAAAATTTTGTACTTTTTATTCAAACCGCCACCATTTTTCCAAATTTCAAAAAAACGCTCCCATAGGAACATAGCGGTTTACCTACAGATTGATAATCTATTTGATTTTTTTTTTCAAATAAAAACTGCAGCTGCAATCGCGGGCACCGAATTTCCGCATTTTTTAAAGACACTTTTTTTCAAAAAATTATAATAAATATAAACACTAAATAAAAATAAGTAAAAAAAATATTTTTGTATTGTCAAATAGTGGTATTAATCGCAAAAAAAATTCATCCCCATTCCCGCATCCTACCTATTCGAAAAAAAATTGTGAAAATTGACTACTTTTCGGCAGAATCACACTGTGATGGTACCTTAAAAATAATAATGTATTAAATGACGGTATAACTTTTATATGAATAAATTTTAATTTTAGTTTTAAAAAAAATTAAATTATATGATGAATTTATATTATAATTGCAATTAAAATTATTTTACTGAATAAATAACTTGTTATACCTAGTATACATTCTACTACATTCATAAAAGATAATAATTAGGTAAGCATATTTGTTAATATTGTAACAAACATCAAATCAAATGTGGCACTTATAATAACATTTACCTCATAAACTATTACATATTTCTCTAAATCTTTCCTTAAAACATACACACATTTTATTCTGAATTACTTGAAATAGTTTACAATACTTATTGTTATAATCATATAATTAAAAAATTGATTAAACACAAAGAATATAAAGATTTGATTTTTTTAATGAATGAATAACTTGTAACACCTGGTACCTATACGAGCAGAATGTGTAAGTACCCACGTAAATGTTAAACACGGAACCGTCATAAAAGACCCTTTTCTCATTGTTCAAAAAGTTTCGTGCTGTTAAAAGGTACAATTTTCAAAAATTTTGTGAAAACCATAAAGTGCCCCAATATTTTAGGATTTAACCTAAGGTTTCTTTCAGTAATTTAATCGGTTAACCATGAAAATCGCTAAACATGAAAAAATTTGTTGAATTTGAACATTATACTGTACATGTCAACGATTAAAACTAAAATTTAGCTGGTCCATCTTTTTTCCAACATTAGCCGTAACTTTTCACTTATTTCACACGAGAGGTTTGTATTTTTTCGAATAAATTTGGATTTGTCTAACGAAAATTTGTTGCGTAGCAATTTAACAAGAAAAACTGTCAATTAACAAAAACCCGACAGCGAAGCTGAAGCGTTTTTGGGTTGACAGTTCTTCGAGTTAAATTGCTTTTAAGCAAGAAATTTAAGTTGTAGAAAACACAAATTTATTCAGAAAGAATATAAAACTCAAGTGTAATACGGTAAGATAATTTAACGAATAAAATAAGTTAAATTTAGTAATACGAATTTTTGTTTCGTTTTTATAGTGTTTACCTACAATAAAATGGCCAATGAAATGTTTTGTACCATTTTTTTCGCTGTAGAAATCTGTCCTAACTTTTTTTCCGTGGTAAAAGTGAAAAAAACTACGGTGAAAAAATTCTTATGGGACTAGATACACATGAGTTAAATAATTGTCATTGTAATTTTGTATCTATTCAGTTACCAATCCGAATCCTCACATGAGTCTTGCGATTTCAGTAATTCAATCACGATTCAAAGGTTTCAAAACTGAATAGGTACCCTATTTGTAACCAAAACATTGCAACCGAAACTTCTATTCTGTAGTTCATTATAAGGACAATATATTTTCAACTAAAAGGGTTTGGAAAAGGACATAGTTTGAAATATCATCAGCTGAGTAGGTATTGGTTTGTACCAAGTCCCTTTTTTTTAAAATATTTTCTGGCAGTGGTTTCGACTTCCTCAACGCTCAAAACTAACAAAACAATCATCTAGAAAAAATTTTTAAAAGGTGGACTTGATACAAACCAATACTCAGCTGACGATATGTTTCTTTGTTTACATAAAATGTATATATGTACATATTTAATCTAAATAGATCTTATTCCGTATCATTTTACTGTATTTTGTAAATACTATCTAATATCGAATTGTTACAGTAAAATATAGGTATTATTCAAGACTATAAAATAATTACATTATTATATAATACATTAATATACTATGTGAGTTTTTTGAGAGTTGCCATTTCTGTTACAATCAAATTTTTATGATAGAAATGGTACTGGAAAAGGTTCTTTTCTTGGATGTAATGGAAATGTAACCAAGAAAAACACTATCGGTTGAAGTAGCCTTAAGTATATATGCATATTTTTACCGCCTAACTGATAAATTAAAGAAAAATTAAAAAATTAAACTTAGGTAAAAAAAATTTTTTTGCTCATTTATGTTGTTAATTAATGCATTAGATCAGTTTTATCAAAAAATTAATATATAGTCCCATTTAAAAATCTATAAGTTTGTATCATAGCTCGAAAACCATAAGAGCTATAAAGCTCCTGACTATAGCAATCGGTTGCCCCCGTCGATATCTACAACTCTTACTTAAACAATTTTTCGATTAAATCAACGGTTTGGCTGTAATAAAAATGGCAACTCTCGAAAACACAGTATATTAAAGGCTCTTTTTGTTAATAATTTCGTCCTTTAAAATATAACATATGTAATTTACTACACAATATAATTTTAGTTGAGGGTTAAAGGTTATTATTATAAAAGTCGATAACCCTACATCGTTCAGATCATGGCCGAAATATAATTACTAACTTGTAATAATTTTAATCAACGATTTAGATGAATGAATTTCAAATTTATGAATGAAACTACTAATGTACACCATCCAACAAAAATTTAAACTTCTAAATAACAGGTTTAATATGTAAATAATGTTTATACATTACCGATTAATATTATACATATTATACGAATTAATATATTGTTAAAAATAGCTAAAAATTTTGATTTTTTGTTAAATGTTAGTGACATTGAAGTGCGGAAGGTCGCAAGTTCGATGCCTACCATTGTTTTTGGATTCCAAATGTAAATATTCCCAGACCCTCTCAATCCTAATGAGGAACTAATAATACATAAGGGATAATGAAACTCTGATTAAAAGTCACTCCTAACAAAAAACTGGTATCTATCACTAAAAAAAAAAACATTATCGTGAGCAGGACAATTTAATCATGGCCATTGTCCTTACGGGCCCGAGCGCAGAGTAATAAAATTTAAGATTCATTCATATCTACAGACACTGAACGTTACAGACACATATCGTGGCAGACACGACATTTTCAAAAGTATTCATATACACAGACAATTAGCAGACAGACAGTCAGACACAGACAGTGTCTTTTATTATTTACAGCTACGGACCTCGAGAAAATTTCTCGAAAAAATGACTGGGATGATAAGCTCGAAACTTGTTGACTTTTACAACTCAAAGTTATGTCGAATTTTTATACTTGAGTTGTATTTCCTGTTAGTAATATAAAATCTATAAAGTCGGTTTAAAATTTAGATAGAACATAGGTAGTAATATGCTTTTTAACGAACTTGACATTGAGTATGGACTTATGTTTCTTCAGGTTTAGATATAGAACATTCTGGGAAAATTTAGGTCAAAATAAATAAAAAAATCGATATTCTTTAGAAGAAATATCATGTTTCATTCGAACTTTTGAAATTAATGTCATGTGATGAGAAACCGCTAGTCGAAATTAATGTTGGAATACCAAAAAATAGATATCAATCATATATTAGGGGAGACAGGGGCATGTACTAACAGATTTTACTTTTTTACATATTAAACGGAAATGAAACTAGTTAGCGATTTTTTTTGTAAACGTTATGAAGCATCAACTATCTGTCTATAATTTTTGATAAAAAAAACTTACACACCCCTTGTACTTTCTATGGAAAAACCCATTTTCTTAAAAAATGTGTTTGTTAATACTTACCCCACTTTTGGGGCAAGTTTTAACAACGTTGGGGTAAGTATTAACATTAGAGTTTTAATATGATTATGATATTTTGTAGATATGTACTTTTAGGAAATAAAACAAAGTATCATATTTAACGTGTTTATTATTAGAAAGGAATTTATTACTTTGACATAGAAAATTCTTATTTTAGATTTATCTTTGTTTAATTAGTTAAAGTTAATCATTATTTTAATTTTTTTCTGAGGCAATAGTTAGTCAGTCCTTATTAAGTAGCAAATTACGTCACTTTGACCTTGATAACGAAACAAAAATTGGTAAATTTTCAGTCTTCGATAGACAACCACAATCTTTTAATATCTTCTATATTAAAAAATATTTACTTATTAAAAATTAGTCTTCGTCTTATTTAACATTATTATAATTCTTGAAATATATGATAACTCAGATCAAGCAAAACTCTTCCTCTGCTTCAATGCAGAAAAGATATAAAAATTAAAACCATTTAAATTTAACACTCACATATGTACACACATATACATGCAAACATGTTTGACAGTGTCACGAAAAAAATTTTGGCAACCTCGAAGCATGAAAATGACGATATTTGGATTTTAAAATCGGGATGAATACAATAACTTCCTTATAGGGAAGTTAAAAACATAGGCTTTGTTGCATAAAATTTAAACGAGGTAAATGTTAACATGTTAATACTTACCCCATGCATTTTGTTAATACTTGCCCCGAAGGTAAATTTTTTACAAATTTAAATTTTTAAAAAGAATACGTTGATAATGCGGTAAAATTTAAACAAAATACAATACCAGATGGAATATGCTACGGTTTGAAATAAATTTAGTCTCTTTTAGGTATACAATCATGCTTCAAATCAAAAAACCGTCGACTTAAAAATGTTCTTTTACCTAATAAAATCTACGCCTTACTCACAACTTTGTTTTGCGGCAACCGGCCGAAGACTGATTGGTCACAACATGTCCGTGGTCATCTACTGATGACAGCAACCGGACGTACTTAACTTTTTCGTGCGTAGTTTGGCAGAAAATGGCCTGTTAATACTTACCCCCGTTAATACTAGCCCCTGTCTCCCTTATACCTATAAATAAATTACAAAATATTTTAGTTTAATTAATTTTAATTAGCCCAGAAATTATCAAATACCGGATACCACTCATTATATTTTAAAATCATCAGTCAACTTAAACGTTTCTTTATCGAGCATTGAAATCTCCATAATACGTAGTAGGTTCATAAATACTGTCGTTTAGGAAACTACATAATAATAAAACAGTGGTAATAGGAATTTGAAAAGAAATATATTTTTTATTACTACTATATTCAGGTATTACAAGGAAAAAATATTATACAAAATGGCCACTTTTATTCTTAACGCAGGACTTCAAACATCGTGGCCAATCGTCGATTGCATTACGCACTACTTGTAGATCAAAATCTACCACTGCTTTCACCAATGCCCGTTTCAGGCTCTCCATGTTGTTGTGTCGAGAAGAACATGCTTTGGCCTCCAAAACGTCCCACAATTTGTAATCCAAAGAATTCAAATCGGGACTAGCTGAGGGCCAATCTTCTTGCTTAATGAACTCCGGAACATTGGTTTGCAGCCATGCCTGTGTGATTTTAGCCTTATGTGCCGGTGCTGAGTCTTGTTGGAATATCCAGTGTTTTCCAAAGAATAAGGCGCGTTCTTCTCGACACAACAACATAGAGGGCCTGAAACGAGCATTGGTGAGAGCAGTGGTAGATTTTGATCTACAAGTAGTGCGTGATGCAATCGACGATTGGCCATTGAAGTCCTGGTTTAAGAATAATGGTGGCCATTTTGAATAATATTTTTTCCTTGTAATATCTGAATATAGTAGTAATAAAATAGTATATTGTACAATAAATGGGAAAAGAGGCTTATTTCTCACGAATATGAGTTTGTTGCGTTTGATGCGCAAGCCCGTAGGGCGAGTGGAACAATTCATATGAGTGAGAAATAAGCTTTTCCCACGTATTTTACACTATACTTTTTCTACGAGCACATTTTTTTTCGTAAAATTAGCATGAATAATTAAAATAAAATTTAAATAAGTAGTAAAAATTTTTAAAATTTATAATGTCAGTGGTGAGATGTTCAAATTTTTTCCAAAGCATACTTTGAAACTATGGAAACAATAATAATCAATATACATGTATGTATATTATACTTAAATAGTATTAATACCGTATTAGGATCCGACCGAAAATCAGTTTGTCAGCTGATGTTTAGCTGTCCATTATCACCTTCTGCCGACTGAAGCCGAAGATGTAACTATAAACTTACACTAAAGTATATGATTTTCAATTAACATTCTAAGGATTTAATTCAATCGCCGTCAAGTTGTGCAATTATAAATAAAATATCAGATATATGTATAAAAGAATACCAATCAAAACAGCAATAGGAGTCAAATATATTTCACACCGCATAAAAATCAAAGAGAGGTATTCCGTAAATAAACAAGACAAGCAAGGAAACATATAATTTGGTTTATTTTAAATATTTTTTTTTTTTTTGTACGTGCCTATATTGATAATGCAATCCAAATTGGTATATATACCTATAGTATGTATGTGTTGCCCGTATATGTATAGCGGGCAAATGTAAAAAGGCAATAATAATATTAAAGCGGCGCGGCCGCGGCGACCCTATATTGCTCCCGGCATCGAAACTTTAATATAGGTTGGTCGTTCAGCTATATTACGTTTCGTTTTTAGCTGCGACTATATACCTACCTATACAATGCATACCACAGTTTATGTGTACCTACAGTGGTCTACAAAAATCTTAGTTAAATTGTTGGAGCTATAGTATTTTTTGTGCTTTTTATATAAATAAATAAAAATGTTTGGATACAGTAATGGTTTGAATAAATTTAGAAAATATTCTAATCAGTGGTGTACTCTATAAATATATTACATTGTACACGGAGATAAAATTCATAGAAAAATTACTGTGCTCAGCACTACAATCGACGTGTAAAAGGCGAACATATTCAGTTTTCTACGGTAAAAATATAAAAATTATAATTAATCATAGAAAATTTAAAGGATAGAATATTCTTTCCGTAATATTAGCTCCGTAAAATTTGTAAAACAGCACAGTAAAAAGTTCCATTCCCGACAGATGCCGTCTTATAATTATTCAAATGCTATCTGCTAATAGTAGAAAGAAAGAAAGAGAAAGAAGGTATCAACGCTGTTGAAATGTACCCCACTCATACATGCAAGTCATATAGCCAGGCTGGTGAGTGGTGTGACGACCAACTTGGTCGGACCAAGCACTTTGATTCATTAGACTGTCTTACATGCAGCAAGCAGTATTCATTACACTGTCTTACAGGACGGGCTGTCACCGTTTAATTCATCATTTTGTTACTTCACTATCTTCAGTATTAGAATATTGTTGCCAAACATTTTTGTATGCATCATAAAGAATCGAAGGTCGGAAAAGATCGGGCATCTTCAAAGATTTTCGAAGCAGGTTTGTATATGTATATAGTTCTTTACGTTTCAATTTAATAATATTTACATGATCGTAAAATATTTTTTACTTTGGTCGTCGATCGCGCACGCATTATAAGAGAGCATGGTAATTTTTCTGAAATTTTATCTACAAAATTTTACTGAAATTTTATCTACGACAGAAAGCCAACTACGGTCGTTTACGTATTGGTGTATTAGTTCTCAAAATAATATTAATGTTTTATAAAATCGATTATAGCCCGTTCACATTATTCCAGTAGCATTCCAGTCCAGTGATCGAAACCAGCGTTGGAATGTCACTGGACTAATGTAGACCGGCACTAGAATGCACTGGAATGTACCCATTCCAGTAAGCAATCCAGTCCAGTGACTGGACTGACGGTCTCTTTTTCATTCCAGTTAGTCCATTCCAGCGCCACTGGAATAGTGTAGACGTCCAGTGCTGGATTAAACGTTGAACAGTGAACAAGCATTGTTGTTTTTTTGTAATGTAATTGAATGACTGGAATGGACCATTGAATGACTGGAATAATGTAAACGATATAATCCAGTCCAGCACTGGACCACAGAATAGTTAATATGTAGTATACTACGCATACAGAAGTGACACTCTCATAAAACATCAACACATTAAAAGTGTACGCGTGGGGAGAAATCTATCATAGAAAGGATGGCCAGTACATCTTAAGTATCATCATTGTGCTTTGTGTTCTCCAGCGTTTCGGTTCAATATTATTTATAATTTTTTTTTTTTTGTTAATTATTATATTCGTTATTTTAAGTTTCGTTTATTTCAGATAATTATAATAAATTTTGTTTTTGATAGCATATTTTTATAGTGAATAGTAGTTTTATTTTTAACTAGCCGTACCCGTGACGTTGTTCACGCGAAACGTTGAGTAGTTTCTTTTTCCAATTTGTAGTTTCTTGCAACACAAAATGCATTAAATTGTTTCCAAATTGACAATTGTGTATTTATTCTATTTTTCGGTACACAATTAGCAACATTTTTTTTTATTTAAAATTCAGAAAAATTTCCAAACTACAAAATTTATTTACAATTTTTGTTACTATAGTTATGAAATTTTTTATGAAATTTGTAAATTAGCGTAATGTGTGTAGATGCTCAAAATAGTTTTTCCATTTTCCCGTGGGAATGAAACGTTTTCCTGGAATAAAAAGTATTTTAGATGTTGACCCAGGTAATAAGTTATCATCACACCAAATTTCATTAAAATCCGTCCAGTAGTTTTTACGTGATGCGTGGACAGACAGACAGACAGAGACAGATTTACAGTTTTATTATATGTATAGATTTAGGTTTAATTTTATTAATTCAGTTTTTAATAAATTTTAGATTATCGTATTTTTGACAGTTTAGTTTTATTGCTTAGATGTTAACTAGCACAAAGTGTGATTATCAATTTAGAAGACTAAATACTAACTAACTTTATACCAACAATTATTTTTCGATGATATGTACATCCCTGAAAGATACAATTTGTATAGTTTTTTAAAAATCTAAAGAGAGTAAGCTGAGTTAGTACATAACGAACAGAGACAGATCCTACCTGGGTACTATTATATTATCATCTGTGACTGGACTGGATTAACTCACTGGAATAATGTGAACAGACTTATTACTAAAAAAAATTAAAAAGCATCAAAAAAATTTTGTGAAGAACTGTAAATACCATATGTAGGTATGTGCTCGGGATGTGAATACATTATTATATGGATGGAGTGCGGCATATCTTTGTTGTGTGTGTAAACCAACAGACAACACAGACGATTCTTCACATTGATCGTTTCGTTTTCTCAGAACTAATGGGCATTCTTCGCGAGACTTTGACTTCATTCTCAGCCAACACGACCTTGTCCACCATCCTTCTCATCACCACACCGTCCCCGTCAGACCACCTCTCTTGTATTTCATTCAAATATCTCCTCCACAACCTGCTAGCCACAAACATAGTTCATACACATACATACATAATACTAATCAGTTAGTAATCCTAATCATCATCGTTACATAAAGTAACCGATTGACATATCATATTAATTATTACATTATATTATAATACACATACACATATGTACCTGACAATGTATAATAATGTTTTTTTAATCAACTTGTTTCAGAGATGGGAATTATTAGTGCTGTCAAAATTAAAATGGGACGTGTCAGCTGTAACGCCGCAAGATTTCCTACGACATATTTTACAAAGGCTTCCTATTCTTCCAAATACGCTTGATTGTGATATGGTTTTACGGCATGCGCAAACGTTTATTGCATTGTGTGCTCGTGGTAAGTTTCATTTCTATTCCATTATGTTCCTCATTTTTATAAAGAATGAAATAAATGGCACAATTTATGTGGGAAATATTTATATACGAGTTCTATTACCGTGGTTAGTTGTTAAAAAAAAAAAATTATTACCTATTTTAATAAAAAAAAAATTCATTAGGTACATTAAAAATAACATAAGTCAAAATTTTGCAGATAGCAGTAGTATATAAACTGCAAGCAAATTTTTCAAATATAGGAATTATAAATTATCTTATATTTTCTTCCCAGTAGAAGGAAGAGGATCCAAAAATAACAAGGAAAGGGCTTACGTAGTTCCTAAATGTGTAGTCTTTGATCCAAAACTATGTTTTAAAAATGTTAAATGTAAACGAATTATTTTTATGACTACAGTCTAGTAGTGAAGCGAAGAACAGGTGAGATAGACAATTCGATTAATCCTCCATTTTAATTTAACTTAATTTTAAGAAGTTATGCCAAGCTCTATTTTTTTTAATAACAATAGAAATCGAAAACGTTATTCAAACAGATAAGGACTTGTCAATATATGACCAGTTGTGACCTGCGATTCTAGCCGTATAGAATCATGTGACTTATGGGTTCAATTACTTTTAAGTTAGGTGTTCTGAAATTCTATTAAAAATCAGCTCTTTGTAGTCCTTCACTCCGCTCCGCTCGCCTAATGAGTTAAAGATAATCATGTGCATATTTCACTAGCATATCTAATTTCCATACCTTGACATCTTTCCATAGATATCCATATTGATAGTTATAGAAACCTCTCAGTTTTGGATTCTTTTTGAGACACGAGGGTCCTGGAGGACAATTTTAACTACACGTTAATTTTTCCCAAGATTTCAATAACATTTGATCCTAATTTGACCAACAGTCGTTTATTTTGAACTCTTTTTGAGGCCCCAAAGCTCTGAGGGACAATTTTGACCTCACATTCATTTTTGCCAGATCTCGCTACTATATGAGCAAAATTTGATCAAGACCCGACCAACCGCTTATCTTAGACGCTTCTTGAGTTTCCCGGACACTGGGAGATAATATTAACCTAATTTTTTCTAGAAGCCCAGTAGTATTTAAACAAAGTTTAGTAAAGATCAATTCAGCTGTTTATATTCGACTTTTTCTGGGTCTCAACACATTAGGAGACAATATTTTAATCCAGCGTTCATTTTTTTTCAGAATCTCTATATCGTATATGCATAAACAAAATTTTGTTCAGAATTCGTTCAGTCGTTTACTTCGTCCATCTCAAAGGCTCGGAGGACCCCGAACTTCGAAACTAAAGCCTATATTAGAAACACGGGATATTACTTACCCACTAGTAGAAGAATTTTTGGAATTGGTTGGCTAGTTCTTGAGATTAACCCAAATTAGCAAACCTGTTTATTATCTTACTATTATAAAACAAAAATTTACTAATCCAAAATCTTATTTTGCCGGCGATAAATACGAATATTTATGTCTGTTGTTTCTTTTATTATATTTTATTCCATTACAACCACCTTATTGAGGCCTCATCGTCCATCAAGTAATGTCTAATATGTTTAATGTGTATTGTGGTGTATTATATGTATATTTATATCCACATAATTGTGTATATTATTATAATACAAAATGTGTTGATCATCATGTCTCTTGGTGTTGAATAGTTGGTTGCTGATGAACCGGCGGTATGTATCTTTACCAGCATCCATTCATTCAATATCCAACAATCCAAAACCGCAACTACTTACATAAATAAAAAGAAAATGACGAAAATAAATTCATAATAGTCAGAAGTACAAAAGAATCTCGTTATAATACTCGGACACATAAATATTATTTTATATTTTATCCAAATCCGTGAGAATTATTGTTAATGGAATTCAAGACTGCTGTATAAACATTGATAAGATTTTATTTCTTTCTGATTAAATGTAGTCGTAATTTGCAATCATAGATACCTATAATAATTTCATTCAAATTTTGTAACAAAAATTACATAACATTAACAATATGTGCAAGGCCGAATTTACGTATGGGCTGCTTTGATCAAGTGAAATTTTGAAAGGGACTTGAAGGATAATCTTGAAACTTGCTTATAATCCAAAGTTCTATTAGCGATTCCCCGTCCGGACCACCAATTTTGAAATTTTTAGTCGAATTTTCTCCGAAAAATTAGACTTATACAGTCTATACGATAAGAGCTGCGAGAGGCGAGACCAGGGGCGCTATCCGTTTTCGGACCCGTAGAACACGATTATGTAAAAAAAAAAGATGTCTGATATATATATATATATATATATATATATATATATATATATATATATTTTCCCGCAACCTTTTAATATGTGTAGGGCCCCCCTATGGAAGTTAAGAGATGAAATTTGGTAAGTGGGGCTTATTCCGATGCACAACAATACTATCAAAGTGGGGTCAAATTTTGGGCAAATTTTTTTTCGGACCCGACCTTTAAGGGGGTGGTGGGGGGCGGAAAAGCAATAAAACTTTTCCAAATCGGTTTTAAATAGTGTTTCGGTCAATTATCTACAACATATCCAAAATTCAGCTTCCTAGGATGATATGGTGGGAGTAGAGGGGGGAAAAACGATTTTCGCTGGATCTAACAGGCCCCCAGCCCCCCAGAATTAACGTAGAGGGTTGAAATTTGGTGTGTTGATAAAGTTCATACCTAGGTTGTGCTTTTTGGAGGTTTTAATATTTTCCCCCCACCCCCCTCATTTTTAAGCTACAATTTCATGCATTTTCGACGTTTTCGAAGTTTGTACCACTCGCACAGGTCACCCGAATAAACCTAGAGGGCTGAAATTTTGTATTCGGATTGAGTTAGTATCAAGGGGGTGCCTTTTGGGGGTCTCGACTTTTAACCCCTACCCCCACCATTTTTATACCCAAAAGAACATGATTTTTCTTGTTTTTTAACAGTTTCGTTCGGGTCAAAATCTCCCCAAATAAACCTAGAGGGCTGAAATTTGGTGTACAGGTTAAGCTAATAGCCAGACACTGTTTTTTGGAGGTTTCAACTTTTAACCCTTACCCCCACGATTTTTACGCCAATATTTCCTTAATTTTTTTGCTTGTTTTCTAACACGTCTAGAGACTCCATAAGGAAACCTAGAGGGCTGAAATTTTGTACGTGTATTCAGTTACTATCCAGCTAGTACCTTGTAGGGAGTCCACATCACTTTTCCCCCCACTTCTCCCATTTTTACATCGGAATTGAATGCTATTGTTAAATGTGTTTTAAAAGCATTATGTTTATTCTAAATACAAGTAGGCGAATAGTAATTTTAAAAAATTTAAAAAAAAGTGAACTTACTTTTATGACAAATGAAATACGTACATATTAAGTAATTTAAAAATGTTATTAAAGTCACTGTTTATTTATAAATTAGGAATTTTGAGTTTTTAGTATTTATAAAATAGAAATTTTGGATTTTTTTGGAAAGAAAAAATATCTTTATAAAGGCCTTCCAGTTTACTATTTAAGGTCCTTTTTTAATATTTAAAACTAAAACATAAAGGCAATTAGCGGATAAACATGGGCAGGAATGTCCTCGTACGAATTGTGTTGGCTTTTTTTCTGCTACCTGTTTTCGGCACAAAATTGAAATTTACTGAGATACAGCCCTTAAATACTTAAAACCTTTTTTTAAAGCCTCGATCAGCCGAACACTCATCACCAGTTTTGAAACCAACAAAATGACAATTCGGTTGTAGACTTTCAATCACATTTCGCTTGTAGACATTCAATACCGAAGATGAAGGGGAAAATTCGACTACCGTGATGGGGCCCCGCTGCTCACGGCGTTTTTAAATGATACATTATATATTCTTTAGTTGAAATGAAATTTAAAATCGATATTTAGTCGAACAAAAACCATGTTTTATTTAAAACTTTGAAGTTTATGTCACGTAACGGGAAACCATTAACCGAAAATAAAAGAAAGTGAGTAAAATTGGCCATTATTCGACCATGATAACCGCAAAAAGAAATTATTATTATTCAAGCAATTATTCAATATCTAGTTGAAATTCAAGTCCTTATGTAAACGACTCCTCAAACAGAGTATGTTTGTTAACTTTTTGTTATTTTCGACACATTTCTGAATTTCCGATAACTATATTTCTAATGAGGCGCATAGCACCACGAACTAACATGTATAAACATTCCATTGACAAGTGTGTTAACTCTGCTATTCGAGAAAAAAAGGAATATTGTGGTTCATGTGGCGCCTCATTAGGATGCCGTCACCAAAAGTTCGAAAATTCGATCTGGAATATATGCAACTTAATTCAGCTTAAAATGTTGGACCAATGTACAGAGGATCGATAAATTAGCTAGGGTCGATAAATTTGAAGTACAATTCACGTACAAAATAAAAATTATCAACTCACCATATAATTTTTATCGTCCACATTAGATTTGCGGAGTTACAGCTGTAATGCTACGTTTTCAGCGCTTCCCCACTAGTGATGGCTAGTGAGTGAGTGATTCAATTCAGTGAATTGAATCACTCAACTGATTGACTGAATTGAATCAGTCAAAAAGAACTGAATCGAATCTTTCAACTCGTGAGTTGAAAGAGTGTGTGTATCATATATACACTCACTCATTCACTCACTTACGAGTGTATGACATATAAGATTCTATTCAATTGTCAATCCCTGTTTCAGTTTACTTATTACAATAGACAGAGCGACAAAGACTTGTTCAAAAATTCTACAAACATCTGTTTTTTACAACTGTATATTAATATAACATAACGTGTATAACGTGTATAATATAGGGTACACGATACTAATGATACTATGGTATGGTACATAGGTTAGGTATATATGCGAGTTCTAAACTTAATATTTTTTTAGAACTAATATTTTAATTTCTTTTTACTATCCTTTATTTTTAAAATGCATAAAACAA
Source organism: Brachynemurus nebulosus (assembly GCA_035578155.1). Lineage (NCBI taxonomy): Eukaryota > Metazoa > Arthropoda > Insecta > Neuroptera > Myrmeleontidae > Brachynemurus > Brachynemurus nebulosus. The sequence goes on along the minus strand of JAPWDM010000001.1, from coordinate 9,434,713 downwards.
ATTTTACATCAAATTTAGTCCAAATGTCTAATAAACTAATAAAATAATCTAAATAAAAAACATACCCAATTTTATGTACACTGTAAGATGTAAGTATAGATATTAAAATAATTCTAAGAAAAACAATATGTATTTTATTTTACAATATTTTCTTTTTAAAATAAAATTTGCCCGTTTATTGTCAGATTATTACGTCCCCGAAAATTAGTTTTTCTTCAAAACAGCATTGAGTGAATATCTCTCAACATAAAATTATTGTAGATTTTTACAATCAATATTTTTCATTGTTTTCAACTGTGTATTTTTAATGTTGCATTAATTTTTTAATTTGTTGTGTCGATTATGTGTATTAATTTTAAGTACATAATTATATTAATTTTATTTGGATACAATAATTATTTCCAAACACTCATTCACTTGAGTGAGTGTTTCACTTGTAAACTGTATGATTCAATTTGTTTGTTGATTCGTATTTGAAGTTGTACCAATCAGTTGTGTAAAGTGAGTGAGTGGAGTGAGTGATTCAATTCATAAAAACGAGTGAGCGAATTGTGTCAAGTGAGTGAGTGATTCAATTCATTGAATCGACTCACCACAGTGAGCGGATTCAAAAGATTCAACTCACTAAAAAGAGTGATTATTCCCATAACTATTCCCCACTATTATACATACATTAGTACATATTTTTACACTTTTTGAATGAAAATATATCGCTCAGAAGAGCTCTGTACGCAATAGATGAGCTCTAGTTTACCTCTTGGTTTCTAGCGGGCTCTCCGGGTATAAGAATTTTCTCAAAATAGCATAACCGCTTAGTATATAATTGCTAATTGTGTTTACCACAAGGTTCTTTTGTATTATATAAAATTGAATGGATGGCATACTTGTGTACGGTTATTAATAGAAACGAAATATATGTATAATACATCAGATTCTTTTAAATACTACTTACTCAACCATGTGCAATTTAAAACTGAATTGCTGTTCTGTATTTATACGTATTTGAATTTTTTTCTTAGAAAAGGAGAAGTCTGTGGATTTAGTGGCCAATTAACAGTAAGATAAAATTTTATGTATAAAATTGAAAATTTTAAAATAATATTAATCAGTACATCATCATCTTAACAAAACCCAGCTTAAGGCCAGGTGCACATTGAACTGCGTCACACAGTAAACGCAGGGTAGGGCAGAGCAGAGCAGGGTAGAGCAGAGCAGGAAAGCACGTGTGGTCGGGCGCACATGAGACGCAGTTAACGCAGGCAAGGCAACACAGTTTCTGTGACTCTTGTTGTAGAACGAGATAGCACGAATTTAAAAGCAGAGTAGAGCAGAGAAGTACTATTTTTCTTCAATTTCTTCAATTGCTTTTATTTCGGCGAAATAAAACCAACTAAAACTCGACAACGTGTTACAATGTCGCGCAGTTTCTGTGTCACATTCACGAGTGCCACATCGGTCTCGTGCGACGCAGTGTTAATACTCTGCTCTGCGTTTCAATTCGCGCTGTCCCGTTCTACAACACGAGCCACAGAAACTGTGCTGCCCTGCCTGTTTTAACTGCGTCTCAATGTGCGCCCGGCCTAAGAGTCGACATAAAACAAATTTTCATTACAAGACTACGTATTCTCACTTAAATGCATACTTTTACTTAAAAACTTGAGGATTGTTAAGTATTTCAGTATTAGGAAAAAAATAAAATCGTGTTATATACATACAAGCTTATAGAATCAAAAATAAAGGTATAAGTATAGATCAAGTTTATAAAATTAACAATTATACATATTTTACATCTTCACTTTGTAATAATTATTACTTCACTTTATTAACATAACCTTAACTAGATTCAGTTTAACATGTTAGTAACGTGTTTACGCCCATAAAATCAAATAATTACTATGCAACATTTTAAACGATTTATCTTATTATTTCCCTTATATCTGCTAAATTGCATGCAACTTTGCATAATATATGCATATAACGTATATGTATTGCTTGTTTGTGAACTGATGGCATTCTATGCAAGGCCATTTTAGTTAGAATCTATCTTTGTCTATGTTATTTTGATATGTAAAGTAAGAGAGACCGATACAATATTTCTCTTTACTCTTTTGACCCCTTTTAAAACTGCCATGAATTATTGATGTACAGCAATATGTATTCATAATCTTAATTAAATCTGCATATTTTCAACTTTGAAAATTTACCCAAATTCAAAAGTTTTTGCGACATTTTTTTTACACCATTGGAAAGAGAAGAAAAAAATTACAAAATAGTTATTTGTGTATTAAGAGCGCAAAGTTTTCTACAATCTTGTAAAATGTATTCGTTTTACTTAAAAAATTCTTAAAAAAAATAATAATGGACGTTAACATTTATTTTAACATACATATGTATATGTTATAATTCTTGCAGCTTCAGAAATATATGGAGGTGTATTTGAGAAATCGCTGTCACTATTGCATATTTCCATCATATATGTTTTTTTTTTTTTTTTAAATTATTTATCAACTTATTATTTATTGTTTATAGTTATTTATTATTTTTAATTAATATTTTATAGTTATTTTGAAATTTGATAAAATTGATATTTCATTTGATCACGATAAAAATAATATGAAGTTTAATAGAATCTGTTTATTTGCTGTCATAGAAAATGCAAACAACACCTACTCGATTTGTAATTAAATATATGTTGAGTGAGCAATAAAGTACTACTTTTCGCTTTAAAGCGAAAAGTAACAGTCCTCGGCAAACACGTGTTTTGCGCTTTCTTCACAGAGCGCAAAAACCTACTTTCTATTATGATCGTAGAAAAAAAAGGTTTTTGAACTATTTTTATATGTAAACTGATTTCCGAGAAAAACTAATTTTTGTAAACGGAAATTTGCTATGTTATGCTGCGACAGAGATATTTCGTATTTCTTTTGTACATCTTCTATATAAAGATATGAGATTTAAGGGAGCAGATTTTAGACAAATAAATTAGACTATATTATCAAAGGCTCTTCAGGCGTTAGCTTAGACCTTAAATTATGGAGAAACCATTTATCTTAAGATTAGTTTAAAAAAATTTTTGCATTGATTTTGGTACATACATAAATTTACAATTGCACATACTTGTTTGGTATTTAAATGTTTTTAATGCATGTTGTTTGTTATATTGCAATAAAATGTGCGTATCAGGTATGTGGAAAGTTATACCTATAATATATATAACGACAGGCCTGTGATAATGGTTGCTCCGAACGAACGTCTCAGCTCATTCTTGTTAACAAAACGTATGCAAAAATTATTGCTTACTTTTACACTAATGTAAGTTTTTTTTTTCAAACGTTTCATTTATAACTGCTATTTCTGATTTCTGATTGATTAGAGTGTATGAGACTGTATGTGTTATTTTAATGCCGTAAAATTGGATGCATCGGGACAACTAAAAAGGTTATTCGTGAACTTAATTTAAAAATCCAATCCGATTCAAAAATAAATACATATATAGGTAAAGTAATAAGAAATAACTAGTGATGAACAAGACCAAGACCAAAGAGCAGTTTGAGTCTTGGTCTTGGTCTTGGTATTGCTAAAGAATCTTGCACTTTCTTGCATTTTTTTATTAGCGAATTTTTTCCTTCTAAAATCAGAATTTTCTCTCTTTACGGTATTAATTATACTTTTAAACTATTTAAATAATTCTTTAAACTATTTAAAGAGTCTTGCTTTTTTCTTGCTATTGTCTTGGTCTTGCTTACTTGAGTCTTGGTATTGGTCTTGCAGCCATACTTATAGTCTTGGTCTTGCTCTTGATATACATAGTCTTGGTCTTGGTCTTGGTTTTGCAAAAAATGCAAGACCAAGACTTAATTCTGCTCATCACTAGAAATAACGGTGTTTGTTTTAATGTTGAAAATATACCAAAGTGAAGCAAACATGCCTATGACAAGAGGACTCGAGTAAAATCGAAAATTTTCAGAATTAATAATTCTGCTTTCCCTTTTTCTTACACCATGAATTATTTTTGAAAATGTAATATCATTTGAATTAATAATTAACAAATAGACAGCAAAGTATAAATGTAGACCTAACAACAGATTTATATGTATACTCGTATGTATAAAATATTTCTTAATGGGTAGACAGATGACTTAATAACAAACAATAAGATGTTTTTAACATGAGAGGAAATACTGTATCAAATGTCATGATGCTGCACAACCATCACATGGAGTAAGACCAACTTGGTGTGGCAAAAAAAACGACATAAGGTGGCACATATTGTAATTAATTTGGAATGTACAATATTTTTATTCATAAAGTAATTATTATTTTCAAATATGATCCTCTTAAAAATAATGATATGCAAAAAAAGAAAGTTAAATTAAACGTTGACTATTTTATTTTAAAACTTACAATAAGGTCTGATCCACACTATAACGCCAATCACAGCAGTGTTGCCCGATTGACTGGACCAGTTTCAGGGTTATATCTTTTTAGAAAATTAGTTATTTATCAATAAAACTGACAGTAATAATATTAGATACTTTTTATTTAGCTCAGAAAATGTTGATGGGAATTTTGTCGAAACTTTCTTGTGTTCAGAAAAAATACATTAATTAATAATTTTTTTCGATACGTATTGAAACAAAATGTATTCCCTAGACTTCCAACTAGGCTGTAAAAAATCCACTAAATCTAAGGGAAAATCCCCCAACCTGGCTACACTGGATCACAGTGTGCGTGAAAGGGTATACTTAACGACATTGATAACAGAGTTCGCACGCTGCGCTGTCTAAAATCGTATCCTTGGATTGGATCAGACGTAGAGGATACAGTTCAAAAAAAAAAGAAGAAAACGGAAGTGTAACCGAAAATGAACAGTCAATAAGTTATAAAAACTTGTGACGAAAAAAAATTAGTAAGGAATGCAAAAAATACAATAGTACAAATTGCAAAAGTATTTATGAAACAACTTTAGAATGTCAATTATGACTCTAGTGCAAATATAGTTCATGAACTCTTCCACATCTAGAATACCAATATTGATTTAAATTATTGTGTACTTGTACTTGACTTGTAAATATGTTGAATATAGAGAATGTGTAATATACACAATATGTGTGTAATATTATAGTTATTATAGGAGTGTGTATATTATGTATTATACAGATGAATATATTGAAGTGTACAAAATCTACTTATTAGTTCGTCATATATGAATGGAAAGATCACATCCGGTACATCATACGGAGATTATCTTTGCGTGGGTGACGTGTATTGATCATATATGTATACAACATGTCATTCATATTAATTCATATTATCATAATACACATTTATAAGTAATATTGTTATATTTTTCTACAATTAAGTAAACTCAAAACGCTGTCAGTATGTAATTAAAATTTAGTTCGATTATTAGTCTGTTAAACTTGATAACAAAAAATTCCCCTGTCATAGCATCGTATTACAAAAATTAATTTTTCTCGAAAACCCGCTTAGATAGAATAATGATTCAAAAACCAATCTTATGTGAGTTTTTCCGCTCTTTACGACACAACGCAACGGTGTAAAAAAATATCAAAGAAACTTTTAAATTTTGACAAAAAAAATCATTTTTTGAGATTAAGGGCATCGAACGTGTCTGATTGAACAACTCATCCAAGGGTTTGGAACTTCCAACGTTTTTACTAAATTTCATAAAAGTAGGATGTTTCGTTCGAGAGTTATCGTGCAGACACATATACACATTCATGCATATTTTGTATTATAACTATGTACATATAAAAAACCTGTTTTTTTTTTTCACGAAAAATGCCCAAAAAGCCATGTTCCGGGCATTGGACGTATCTAGCTAAAGAACTCATCCAAGATTTTTGGACTTACAAACGTTTTCACCAAATTTCAGGTCACATCATGAGAGCAACTGTAATAGCTGAATTTCCAATTCGAAAATTCGCTAAATTGTTGTTCACAGTACTTTTAACCCTTGATGCTCATTTGTCGACTGTCTCACGACATCAATTTATTAGCGTTGTCACTTACAATTAGTTATCGCGTTACCGCTAATATAGTTTATTAAATTTACATCATATTAGTACATAGAAGAAATTTCTTCCCAGTACTACCGCCATATTTAATTTGAGTGCAAAAGGTTAATAAACGTTTAGTGTCTTTAATATAATATTGAATACTATAAAAAAGAAATTATACTAACATGTCTGCCTAATGATAGTTCTATAGCTAGTGGCGTAGCGTGCCTTGGAGGGGCCCTGTATCAAAATTAGTTGGGGAGCCCAAATGAAGGGTAAGAATTTCTCACAAAAGAAACAAAAATCCTTGCATTAAATTAAAATAAATATTTATTGATTATAAGTTATCGCTTCCTCCTAGAAATTGAGCTAGCCAAACAAAACAAATTAAATATACACTTTTCTTATGTATATTATTTAATATAATTATAATTTTTTTTTTTTTTTTTTTTTTTTGGGGCAAATTGATTTATTAAATCATCTATAGCTGAAGACGATTTCAGTTTTTCTAAAATTTCTGCCTCTATAGAAATAGTGACAAGTCTGATAGCCGTTCCTGCCCCATCGAAGTCACATTTTTGAAGTTACCCATGTTGCCAACTCTTGGGCGCACACTTAACCCGGGAAAAAAAGAGATTTCTTTTTTGATTTTTGTCATTTCTGAAGTGAAAACTCTATTATAGGCACGTATGACAGTTTTTTTTTTTATGTTTTTTTTTCCGGCACGAGATTAAGTGACATTGTGGATAACATTTTACTAATTTTTGCTTACACACGTTAGGGGCCTCTGTAGCCCGGGGTCCCGTATCATTGATACGGCGGTAGCTACGCCCCTGTCTATAGCAAACCCCCTTATCTATTTCTGTTTCTTTAATATTATTTTATATTTTTAATTACGTAAGTAGAGATCAGAGCGGGGTTTCTAAATATACACATCCTGTAGGGTCCCTGAACGTAAGAAAAAAATAAAGGTATCTCTTTTTGAAAATTCTTTTTTTATAATAGTTTTTAAAAAACTAGTGCAAAAAACCCTTCCCAAAAAATTTACTAAAAATTGATCGAATAGTACTAATATTATGTGTGTTAGAAGGCTTTATAGACACACAGATAGACAGACTGATGAACACAGAACCAAAATTGTCTAGGAAGCTCTCTCGACTTGAATGTTCTTAGCTTTGAATTATTGCTCTATCGTTATTATTACGCTTTATTTATTTCAAACAAAACCGTCCTTAAGAAATCCATAGAGAAAAATCTTGGAAAAACAGTACTAATTGCGTGATGAAAAACCAAGACATAGTTAAATACTTTAATTTATAATCACCAGATAGCGTAGTTATCTACAGTAATAAAACACAATATAAATGTCAACTATGGTGAAGCGCTGAGAAAACTATTAAAACTATTACTGAAGCCAAAATTGTTTTAATTAAACACTTCAAATTTTGCAAACAAGAGCCAAATCATTACAATACGGTTGATTGGCTACTATTCGCTATGAGCTTTTGTCTGAAGGGGATACGAAATTCGACTACGGCGCTCAATGTGAACAAATATGTCAGTTTATCCGGACGCTGTTTATTCATAATTTTATTATTATTTTTAAGAAAAAGTATTTTTAAATAGTGTGTTTGCTGAATTTTTTAAAGCAAGTACTCAAATTACAATGTACATTTGTCAGATTTTACAAAATAATAAAAAAAAATATATTTTTGTAACTCTACTATCAAACGTCACTTTATTTTGCAATTTTCAAAAAAATTTCACAAAAATTACCTCTTGATGGCTTTTATTAAACAAATTTCAATTTTCTAATATATTTTTCATTGGCTATAGTTTCGGCTCGAAGAGAATATTCCTCACGCATATACGACGTAAAACTTAAAATCCTGATATTAGTGCTTTGTTTCTTTTACTCTCTACATAAATACGCAAATCAAAACCCAAGGTTAAGCTTTAGGCCAAAACTTGTAGTACATCCAGAGACGGTTTTTTCTTGCATTTGTTCCATTCTTTGAAGGCTATTGTTTTAAATACTTTCATATTCTTTAATTCGGGACCTAATCGAACTGATTTAGTCAATTTCTTTTGCAAATATTCGATTTTTAATAATTTATTTTTGTATCGCAACTTTAAAAGATTCAAATATTCTTTTATACAACATACGCGTATAATATAGGTATATTGTAGATAGTGAAATACTCTGAATTAATACAAAGACGCATATATTATATGGATATATGTATACCTATACCTATATGTACTTTGGTATTTACGGTTAAAATGGTTAAAATCAACTTGAAAAGGACAATGGATATTTTTTTATAAAGTTTAGTTTGTTGTAGAACGAGCTAAATATTTCTCACGGACCAAGTTTAGTTAAAGCAAGTTTTGTTTGGTGCAAAGATCGTATTCGCCGGCTATTCGCGTCATTATATCAAGGCTACACATGAACTGTTTTATTGACTGGATATATTTTTTAATTTTATATACCTACATAATACCAAAAATTATATTTTATTATTTTACGAGCAAAAAGCGAATAAAAAACAAAAATTTTGAAATTTTTTTCTTTTTCTTTTTGTTACAGAATTTGTTTTTTCCTTATACACTCCTAGTATGATAGCGGCAGCATCTTTAGCAGCGGCCCTTCATGGACTTGGTTGGACCAATAGAAGTCCTGGAGGTTTATCACTTCCAAATCTTCTATTAGAATTACATCATATTACTGCTACAGATGAGGTAATTTTTTTTTTGTACCAGGGAATATGCTGTATTTTTATTGCGTAAATCGTTAGAAAAACTCATTAAGGAGAGGGTAAGGTTAATTCGTACAAAAAAAGGCATTTTTTTGTGACGACACAGTTAAAATCACTTTATTAAATCCAGTGGTACATTAAAGTATAACATTTGAAGAATATTGTATAAAATTTTCACGAAGAAATATTAAAAAATACAGTAATGGCAGTAATTATTCGAACGTGTCTCGGAAAAAAGTAGAATTGCGGTGCCCCTCATAACTTGGTGCTGGATGATCCGAAATAAAAAAAATTAAAGTTCATTCGTTAGATAATAGTTTTGCTCAGGTAACGCTGAGAGCGTTTTTCGAAATTTCAATTTTTCACTTTTTTGGAACACTTAGAACGGAAAAACACGATTTTTGCGAAAAATATTGGCTAATTTGTTATTATAAAATAAAAATTATTAACAAATTTGAAAAAAACTCTCCAGCGTTACCTCGTAAATTATGTACAGAAATAGTGTTCAAAATTTCAAATGGATCGGTGCTGTAGTTTTGAAGTTATGAGGGGCACCGACTTTGAAAACGTGAGCAAAAAAAAATTATTTTAATACCTTACCCTGCCCTTAAGTTGTTGCTATTGTACTCTACAACGTCGCGCGTGGCGTGACGTAATGTAACATTTACTAAGTTCTTGGCTGTGATACTAGAGGCGCTAGTATCCCCAACTGCACGATGAATGATATCGAATCGTAAAATCGTAAAAATCGATCAGCACAGATCAGATTTCTCTAAAAAAAAAAAAAAAAAGAACTGAAGTTAACTTTCAATAAATGTTCCAAGAAAATAATAAAAAAACTGAAAATTAAATCATAATAACCTAAATTGGCGACGAAAATTGCCGATTACACTCGCGCCTCTGGTGGTGAAATTAGAAGTTGTATTATATAAAATAAAACAAGTACATATACATCTAATTTTCGATCAAAATACGTATTATACAAATTATATGCGCGTCACTAGATTTCTATCGCCAGTTAAGACGTATATGTAAATTTCAATTTGATAGAGCTTTTAATTTTACCACCAGGGACGTGAGTGAGAATCTTTGTGTCGTCAATAAATGTATATAGCAATATGTGCCTGTTAGTAAACGATATTAAATGAAATACTCAATGCTTTACATGAACTTTCATATTTCGATTATTTCCTTTGTTTCCATACGCGTTTCTATACTACATTTCGTGAGCACGCTGTTATTTAAAATACTTTTATTTATAAAAAATTACAAATTAGAAGGCTTCTGTTGTCACTATTAAATTTTTGTACATTAACGGAGTTTAAAAAAATATTTAAGATTTATTATTAATTTGAATTATAGACGTATTTTTTATTGCAATAATATAGTATTCTGTAAGTATTTTTAACTGTTTTTCTATTTGTTTACAGGATTACTTACAAAGTTGTCTTATACAAATTGAAGATATGGTGACGTCAACAATTAATGCCCGATCAAACCCTGTTCCTGTGTCACATAACATCAATTCTCAAACGATGACAACAACGAACCCAAACTACCCAGCGGCCGGGGGACTACATCAGTGGCCCGAGGGCATGACAATGACGGGAGCGAACGGAGAGTCAACGTGCCCCTCGGCCGCGGCTCAAGACAAACTTCTCGAGCACGAAAAAGCTGGCACACCGACTGATGTTCGTGATGTACATTTTTAAAGTCGTGTACATCAACACAGTGCCTTATGTTTTAACTTAATTAAATATACTTAAACAAAAAAGTGTGTCAGCGGTAGCGAAAAAATTGTATATTATAAAGATGTCGATAAGTCGTGAGCGAATAATTCGTGAGTGAAAAATTTTTAAGCTACGTTACATCGCTGCGGGGGGAAGGCAATAAAATACGCTTTAATATTTGTACGCTGTAATCATTTTTTTTTTATATTACCACAACTTTCAATAACGCCATCTATGATGTCGAACCTGAATGATAAATGGAAATAGAATTGCTACCTAAGAAACATCCATAATACGCACACTGACTGTAGTCAAATGTAAATATAAATAAGCTCTAGTGTAAAGTGTGTCAACTACAAATTATAAAATTTCGGTTCCTAAAATTATATACACTAATAAAATTATCTTGAGTCATTTAAATATAAGGCCATAATTTTGTTTTTTGAGTCTTATTGTATTTCTATGACAATGTCTTCCTATATATTTATTAGCACACTTAAAGTTAGTCATTAATTTTGTATATTATTAATAGATATAGTTTATTATACACTTAAAAAAATTATAAAATTAAAGAAAAAAATATATATTCAAATATTAGGTAGATAAATAATAAATTGGTTGGTTCCGTTGTGATTATTTTTTAAAATTGACATTGTGATGTAATAACAACTATGATTAGATAAAGAAACATTTATTTAATTTGAAAGAATAAAAAATTTACTTGGTTTATTTTTAACAAATATCTATTTTCATTATACATAATTGCAAAATTAAATATCAAAAAGTCCCTAAGTGTTTATAATTATATTCAAAGAGATTATATACATAAAGGTGAAAAGTCAACTAAAATATTTTTTAAGAAAGAAAAACGATTATGGTATCTATCCCTGTTAAATAATATATTCGCGCGGTATGCCCTCTGTTGATACTTTCTATGAACTGTTTTTCTTAAATTAATAAACTCTTATTTTGACTAAAAAATTATGTTTATTCTATTCTATGTTTATAATCTCGTTGATTTAGTTGATAAAACTATGATTTATTCCGATACATAAGGAGTAACTTTAGAGGAGGAGTAATAATAGGTGTGTTCCATTGACCCTGGTTAGTACTTTTGATTGCTAGAAGATACACATACTTTAGGTTTTTAGAAGTGATGTTAATAGTACAAGTATATAATATATATTAGATGGATTTTTTAAGTAATTTTTAGCATTTTTAAGTTGGTAATTTAAACGATAAAATTGACACCATCAATGGGGCACTTTATTGTGTTTGAATTTGTGTTAAAAGTGTCAAGGGAACGTTTACAAACCACATGGCCTGAAAAACGAATTAGATAGATAAAAACTATGCGGAGATAGAGTCGAGCGATGTAATTCTTCATTTGTTCTATTTGACACAATCAAAACAACGCAGAAAATTTGTGACAGCACATAGATATTTATTTTCACTTTGATTACTAATTTTAAAAATGGTTTTGGTGAAAGAAAATAGCACAGAATGTCTGCAATGTCTAAAATGAAAACACGTGGTTTATGAACACTCCCTAAATATTAAATAATTCTATGTATTATGATTAATAATGTCTGATTTTAATAGTGAAAGGTATAAATATGTGGTAATTATTTAGAGATTTTATTTTGACAATCATTAATTTTCAACAGCAATTTAAATGATTAAAAACGCCGCTATTAATTCAGAATGTCATCACAAATTGTAAACAAACGTATCAGTTCTGATAATTTTCATTGATGAAGTGAAATTATATTTTATTTTCAATATTTCTATTAATCTTCTACTAATACTTCTATTACAGTAACAATAATTAATGAGAATTCAAATAAATATTCACGTTTATTTTGAATTCTTATACATATTATGAATATAATCAAAGTTTTGAGGTTAAACGATTGAGATTTACATTTGTTTGTTTTCAAATTGTGACGTCATTACAATAAGCCGAAAAATAAGGTTTAGAACTGTTTTTTTTTTTTTAAATTTCCGTCAAATATACACAGCATTGAGGTTAAGATTTCCTTTTGGTGCGAAAAAAGTTTTACTTTGATTAATGTCATTAACTTATACATGGCCAGTGTCAGTGAAACATAGCTAATTAGACGTACTGTATTTAGTATAATGAAAATAGGTACAACAAATAGATGATAAAGCTAAATAAATTTACTGTCATTTGTACCTATGTATACATAATAAAATATGTGTACTATTAAATAAATAATTGTAAGTCTGATACTTATGGTAGTAGTATTCTAGCATGCGTGTGTCATGGAATTAAAAAAAAGAAATTCTGGTCAGTTATATTATCATGTATATACAAAATAATTATAATATTACGTAATAGTCTTTAGTAGTTTTAGTTACATATCTAAGTTATTTCAAAACGACTTTGTATCAGATTTTTTACACTGTACATATACATATATCTGTCGTTAAGTCAAATTAAACATGTACTGGATTAAGAACAGGAATTCAAAACTTTTATTACAAACACTGCCAGGATATTTTACATAGTTGAATCATGTCAGTACATTTTTTTGTACTAATTTATATGTACAACCAATAGTAATGCAATAGTTTTATTTCTTCCACAAATATACCTCAGATGAGTTCCACATTTATTATAAATACAGAAAGCAATATACAAAAATTATTTTTAAGTTTTTTACAACAATTGTGTGAACATACTTTACATGTAAAGTATGTATGTATTATAAAAAAAAATTAATAAGTTTATATACTATTATTGTACAACCTTTATAAATATGTAAATAATGAAATATACTTAAAAAATTTAATAAAGACTATTTTAAATTATCTGAATTTATTTATTTGCAAAATTCCTACAAAATAAAAACAGCTTTTAGAAAAAATATTGTGTTGACTCAAAGAATGATTTTTCTCGTGTCCTGCATCCTTCATGGTTGATTTTCTTCTTTTATCAATTGGTCAGTGATTTAAATAGTTCTTAAATAAGTATTAAAAAATAATTCCAATTTGAGTAAACGTGCACTAAGTAAAGCATGGGGATTTTCAAAGATTGCACAGTTACATGCACGCACAATCTAATTAAGCAAGTGACTATTGGCGACGCAAAGATTCTCACTCGCGCCTCTGGTGGTAAACTTAGAACTAGCATCAAATAAAAATATACGTATACGATTAATCGGTGATATAAAATCTAGTAATCCGCGCATAATTTGTATAGTACATTTTTCTATCGACAATTAAACATATACAAAAATTTTACTTGATATAGCTTCTAATTTAAAAAATCAGGAGCGCTCGCGTAATCTGCGTCGCCAATAATATGTAAGTATGTATTAATCAATTCCATTTTAATTCAGAACTGCAAAAAATATTGTATGCAAATGTTGCAAATTTTGTTACGAGTCATGAAAAATACCTTCTCAATAAAATATGTATTCTCTGCACAATAATTTCTCTGTAATTTTTCAATTCACTAACAAGTACATAATAGGACAATATGTCTCGTGGTAAAACTACTTTATAATTAATAGATTTACCACTAAATAGTAAATATGCAATTTATAAAATTATTAATAGTATTTACATAATTATTATTATATAATATATGTACTAATTTTAAAATACAGTTTGATGTTCAGAACCAAACATAGAACACGAACCAAATGAGAACTGAAGTAAATATGTACTTAGGTTATAATGAACAAACCTATCAAATAGTATTTTCGAGTGGAATAAAATGTCACAGTGAATAAGTCCGAATTTTTAGCATGTTTGGATGTTTTTGTTTATGAATGCAAATGTAACATAACCTATAAACTAAATATAACCTCAATCCTTTCTTATGCTTTCTTACAAATATTTGTTTTAATATTAATTATTAATAAATAATAAAGAAAGAGTGCTAATAAAAAATAATAATATTAATATTTATTTTAAATAAATTATTATTATTTTGAATTTGATGTTACTAAATAACAATGGCGAGTAATTTATTATGTGAAGCAGAAAAAATATTTGCATTACACGGTGTGAAGGTATAATAAAATTTTATAAATTAGTTTAATATTTTATTTCTTTGAGTTATACGACTTATTAAATTATGATTTACAAGGAAAATTTTCGGGTTGATGGTCGACAACGAGATGATTATCGACCCATGGAATTGGAAACCGAATTCCTACCACACACATTAGGATCAGCAAGACTACGGCTAGCAAATACAGACGTTATTGTTGGTGTATCCGCTGAAGTGGAAAAAGTACAACCTGATCATTCAAATGAGGGGAAAATTGAGTTTTTTGTCGACTGGTAAATATCATTATTTAACCGCACATTTTTTGAGATTATAGTTTCCAAGGGAAAATTGCAATATACTATATGGTGCGATATTTTGTGAAATTTTTTTAACCGGTAAAAACGAGCCAAAGTTGGTGGAAATTTTTAATTATGAAAAATTGAATTGCGGAAGCCTATTTTTGTTTTCGAAAACTCAAATTTATTAATATTTTACACATTTTTTAATATTAACATTTGTATGATATTATTAACTTATTGTAGTATTTTTTTTTTATAGAATACGATAAAAATAACAGAACCATGCGTAACACAAGTGAGTAAAGCAGCCCCGCTCACGCCGGGCCATTTAATATACTAGGCAAATTAGTTTGTATATCAAAATCCGTTTTTCAATTGTCCTAAGCAATATACTTTAACCTCTTTTAAAGTGTGATAATTAACAATAAAATGCAATTATTTTTCATAAAAACATGTGTCCGCGCTTTAACTCTTTAAATTTCAATTCATTCAACATTTCTAACAATAATTTCCAGCCACATTTATTTCTTTTTTGCGATAAACATCGAAAATATCGCACCATACATATTCTATTCAACCGGAAGGTGCAATTTTGACAGGCGGTATATTCACTAGTAATAAATCATTATTCAAATATGAAAATAATCCTTTAAGGAAAAGAACAAATAATAAGAACTTCCGAAAAATGAGAGACTAAAAAAGGAAAGACAGATTATACAATTAACACGAATTGTACCCTATGTCTCTTTATTTTTAACAAGAAATACCAAAAGTAGTTTATGATCAGTAGGAATGATCGATATTAGAAAAACATCGATGTTAACATCAATTCAAGAGTATCGATATACGATATATATCAAAAGAAAGACATCGATGTTTATGTAGCAAAATAAACAACCATTATAATCTACTATTTTATTTATTAAAAATTAACATTACCAGTATTTATTTGGTACACTTTGCAAAAAAAGTCACTTTGTTAGAAGTTTCCCTTTTAATCTGTTCCTTTGTTGATACAAATGCTGCCCGGCTTTTGAAAAAAGTCTCCCTGAAGCTGTTGAAGTTGCTGTGAAACACAAATATTTAATGGAAATTTTTTTCAAGTAATAAGTGGATTCTAGAACTTGCCATAAAAGTAATGGATCTTGTTTTAAATCAGCTACAGGACTTTTTAACTACTGCTTCGTGTTCGATTTGTGGTATAAAAAATTCCAGTGCATTTGCGCATGTGCATTACTAAACCGCGCAAACATATTAGCAAAAATTTAAATAGGTATGTAACGTCTACAAGCTTCCAAATATGGTAGTAGACGTCAAATAATTTGAATTTTTGTTTGTGCGGTTTAATAGTGCACAAGCGCGAGAATTTTTTATACCACGAATCGAACACGGCCCTGGATAGCTTAGAGTAATATCGATGTTTCGATATTATTCTCGTAACATCGATGTGTCGATGTTATCGAGGACATAACATCGATGTTTTTACATCGATGTTATGTCCTCGATGTTTTTCTACTATCGATGAATATCGATCATCCCTAATGATCAGTATTATTCTACCCATCTTTTATTACTAATGTAATTGTTTGTGTTTACCTACATACTTTAGTATCTTTTTCATTTGATCTTAGTTTAAAGGCATGCGAAATGAATATTGATATGATTGTATCCGGCAATACGGCATGTTCTAAAACAAAAAGATGTTTTGTGGAACGTAGACAATTTAATTGAAAATACCCAAGAACGTTTTATAATTGATTTAAATGAATCTTCCTCAACAGATTCAACTGAGAGTTCCGATTGTAACTAATAAGAACAATAAATTAATAAATATTATTTCTTTAAATTTGTTGTTTTCTTCTATATTACTATTTTTTAGATAGTTTTATTTAGTAATCAAATTTATTTTTCAAATAAACTAATCGGACAGTAAAAATGTTCAAATTATTTTTTTGGAACTTGTTTCTATTCATTTTGTATTATAATATAAATATCTGTAAAATATTCGTTTAAAGTAATCGATTGAACGTGCATTTTTGTACTGCTGAAGTGCTAATGCAAAGTCATAAATTATACTGAGAACTAAAATGTCAAAATTGCACCTTCCGATTGAACAGAGAAATATTGAAATTTACCCGTTTCGAAAGTAAAAATTTTAGGTTTAGAATAAATTGTTCCTAAAAAATTTATGAATTAACGTGAGATCGTTAGAGAACTGATGAATAAGCCTTTAAAGGTGATCTACCATTGTAATTTTTGAATGTTGGCGTAGAAAGTTTTGGTCCCATTAACTCCTTTTTTAAGTCTAATTGAGCTTTATCAATTTATACCAATTTCGATTTGTGATAGTGATGGCCCAGTGCCAATAAGATTATCGGATTTCGGCGAAATATTTTACTACTTAAATTTATATTTTTAAATCTTAATAATTTTATTATTGTTATAGCTCAGCGAATGCAACCCCCGCTTTTGAAGGCCGAGGTGGTGAACAGTTGGCTACTGAAATAGCAAATTCGTTAAAAGTTGCTTTTAGTTCATCACAGGCTTTTAATTTGACTACACTGTGCATTATACCAGACCACATTGCTTGGAAACTAAATGTTGACATTCTGGTAAGTAGTAAAACCGCGACCTCGCTTTCGTTGCTTACTTTTTAACTTGATTTTTTTTATATTATACTCATTTCAGGTTTTAGAATGTGGTGGTAATTTATTCGATGCGGCATCTTTAGCGGTGAAAGCTGCGCTTTATAACACAAAACTTCCATCGTTTGTAAAAGCCGATGTTGATGGTAATGAAATCCGTATCGATTTACCCGATAATTCATTGGAAAATAGGGTATTGAATGTAGAAAATGTACCGGTAATGGTAAGTTTATTTGAAAATGAACAACTAATGTTCGAAACAATTAGTATAATTTAAGGGGGTATTCTGGTCTAGACGGCCAAATTTTAGGTGTTTTTCTAGGCGTAATAAATAAAAAAAAAACATTAAACATTTTTACTATCGTTTTTTTTAATCAGTTTTTTATTAACATTTGAAAAGTACAAAAAATTAAAAATACCCCTGTCGCAGCGTCCTACTTTTACAAAATTTGATGAAAATGTTGGAAGTCGCAAACCGTTGGACAAGTTCGTTAGCCAGACACGTCCGATGCACGGAACATAGTTTTTGGGCCATTTTTCGTGAAAAAAAATTTGCCAAAATTTCCCCTTATTCAAAAATTGTTGTGAAATTTTTTTACACCATTGGAAAGAGGAGAAAAAATTACATAAAAATCGCATTATTCTATGTCAACTAGTTTCCAAGAAAAACTAATTTTTATAAACGGAAATTCGTTATGTTATGCAAGATGCTGCGACAGGGGTATTTCAGTTTCAGAAATTTTTTAAAAATAATAAAATTTTCAAAAAACCTCTTGTCAAAGGAATTTTGAATATATTAAGAAGCTCTGTACAAAATTTCAAAGCAATATGTCCACTAGAACTTGAGATATCATGTCAACCGTTTCAAAAAACATAGTTTCGAGGAAACCGAGTTTAAAGTTTGAAGTCTCGTTTTGGGCAGTCTGAGTCATTTATGATGTGTTATACTTACATTTTTGTGTACATGTTCCTTCCTCTAAACTTTGAAAATGTGCAAAAAAGCAATCGATTTTTTTAATTTCTAGACCAGAACACCCCCTTAAAAATAAAGTGGTATTTTGTGAAGTAATTTTATATTGTATGTAAAATGTAAAATTACTCTTTTATTTTACAGGTAACATTATGTAAAATTGGTGAATATTGTGTGGTGGATCCATCTGCTGATGAAGAACAATGTTGTGCTGATTCATTAGTATTAGCGATTTCTGGTGAACGAATTTGTTCGGTAATTAAACAAGGTTCAGGAAGTTTTCATTCGTTAACTTTAATCGATAATTTAGAGTTTGGCAAAAATGTTGCTAGATTATTGGATAAAGCACTTTTGGAGGCTTTAGAAAAGGAGAATGCTATTAAAAAAAGAAAAGCAATTCGGTTTTAATAACAATATCCAGTTATATTCAAATTTGTATAAAGTACATTTATTTTTTTAACATTCGTATAAATTAATATGGCACTTTGTAATATGGTTTTTTTAGCTATTCTACAATTTAATAAATTTCTCAGTTATAATTATTTTGTTAATTACTATATAATTCTAATAATTTGTAAAATATAAATTTGATCTTATATGTAATGTTAAAACAGAACTATGTATTTGTACCAAGTTTGTCGTAGTGATCGGACTCATAATGAGGGCTACCACCACAGAATAATCAGAAGCCAAGTTGCTATCTCTGCACTAGTGATACCAATGTAGACAAAAAATCCCCTCTATTTCCCACCACTATGCTGTGTAGGTACACACTGTGTGTAGTGGTGTTGGTTTGATCTTTGCAACTGTGTTAGTTGTCACAGACACAATTACAAAACACGTATTGTCGGACGGAGCAAGGTGGGGTCCAAGCTAACAATGGTCCAACAATACAACATAATGCGTTGTGCATTGAGTGACCGACAGCGACTAACTAAATGCGTTAAGCAGTATCAACCACTCGTTGGCACACTGCTATCCACAGTTTTCTACAAACACGCTTAGGGCTTGGCTACCACAGTTTTTTCTACCACCAGAGCGGCGCCACTTTTGACTGAGGTGATTTATTCATGGTGCGAGGAAGTTATTATAGTGTATACAAAAAAAGTAATTGGACTTATTTCAATATTTTATTAAAAATGGAAAACTTAACTGAAATGATAAACTTAATGTAATCTAACCTAAAGTCAGTACTTACATTAATCCCAACTTATGACATGTGGTGTGCAGATTATTGGCCCTCATTATATTACGTGTTTTTATACATTTAGTAGTTTCGTGAATGTCTGCAGACATCTTAATCAGTAATTTAAAAAATCCTCTCAAGTGATTTTATAACTCGAATTATTTTGGAAAATTAGTTGCTAAAATCAAATCCAACTCAAATTCCGTTAGTTTTGTATCAGAAAATTCCTTAGAAAATATAGAAAAATAAATTTTACAGTTACATCATCAATAGTTTTAACATTATGTGTGATTCACCGTGTTTTTTGATTATGTACAATGTGTCCTATTTTTGATGGTATTATAGGTAAAATACATAGAGAAGTGGAGTTAGCAAAAAATTAATATTAGTGATAATTTTCTCATCTTAAAGTAACTTTTTTGTTTGTAAAAATAGAAAAAAATGAGAACGAAATTGCGACATTTTAACATGGAATTGAGAGACTGACTGAGAGCCTACTTTGCAAGACATGACCTATTTTTTTTTTTAACTTAACAGCATTAAAAGTTTCCAATGGTTGTTGGGTTTACACAACAAAGTAGCGTAGCGCTGACATCTATTGGGAACGTTTTAAGAGTAAAGAAAAGGAGTAGTATTTATTTAAGAAAACTTTCAAGTACAATTCGTTTCAAAAAAATCTGGGATACGTGCGTAATTTAAATTTTAAATAAAATAATTTAATTAATATTATTTAATTTTTAAATTTAAATTAAATTAATTTAATTAATTAAAGAATAATTAATATTAAATTTATTATCAAACTGTGTTATCCTAGTTTAATTTGCCAAGATCCATTTGGCAATACTAAAAAAAAGTTCACAATGAATCACAAGACTTGGTCCACACTTTTCTGAAACGAACTGTACGCAAAATTTGTCTCCCCCCTAATCTTATTTTATCACCATTTTTATGAAAATTGAAAGAGACAGGCAATTCTATATTATCCATATAGACTGTCCTTGAAATTAATTTGTTGCAAACTCCACTTCCTTAAGTATTTTACCTGCAAAACTATCAAAAAACTAGACACAGCGTATAGTCAGTCACAAATTAAATCTCGCTATTTTTCGAGTAGTTAAGCCGAAATTATTTTAATATTACTTTGCGGTAAAGACGATGTTAACTTTGTTTTCGGTAATGTTTTCCAATATTGTAAATTAATCATGGGAATTTCCTCACATGGTACAAGTACATTATCAAATTTTGGATTAATCATTACGTGTGGTTGAATTCTAGTAATGTTATCCGAATTGTCACAGATAATTCGCGCTAGTGTTGTTTTTCGAATTTCGTTCAGTTGTTCAAGCGTAAATGCCTGAGGTTGTTCTGAAGTTTCGTACCAAAAACGATCTCCCCGTTTTAATCGAATGAACTGATCCAGTATTAAGCAAGTGGCAGTTTCGCCAATAATTCCTCCTTCTCTCGGAAATTCACTTAATGCTCCTGTGTATAAATCGATGTCATTTACGTCCCTAAAATTTAAAAAATATTTAGAATTATAGAAAGCCGTAAAATATTTTGGAGATAAGCAGGAATGATTTCAGTTCTCAAAAATTAAAGGGGATCACATTTCTTTAATAATTTCATTTAACTTTTTCTGATATTGCAAATTTTAAAAAATGTTTCTAAACTAGCATTAAATTTTTTTTTAGTATTTGATACCATTAAATGGGGTATTTGACAGTACCAAAGAAAAACAATAAAAACAAATTTTAATGAAAATTGATAATAAAAGACAACAATTTATTATGTTAATTCATCCTAACTATCATTATTTAATTTTAAAAAAATTAATATTTTTCAGCTATAAATGACGTCAGCAGAAATGGGCTGTGACGTTGCTTTCTCTTATATTTCAACACTGTCGCCACTAGAGTCGCTGCGTAAATTCCGGTTAGCAAACATAACTATGGAAATTAAATTGAATTTAATTAATTTTTTTAAAAATCAACATTTTTTTTCCCTAGTTATGAGAAAAATAAACAGTTTTTTTTTCTTAGTTACATGACACCTGTTACTATCTAGAAAATGTGACGTAATTGAAGCTAATGAACGTTTTCGCGCAAATTTTGAGAACAAATATTAAATTTTTTTTTAACGATTTTTGGCATTATTTTTAAAAATTAAAATTATATACATGCATAATACATAAATATGCGTATTTTAAACTAATTTTGGGAAACTATTTTAAAATAGTTTCCCAAAATTAGTCAAATTCCCCATTAAGAAATTAAGGCTATTTAGGTGTGAACTTTTCACAGGGTTCCCACAGACCTGGAAAGTAAGGGAAATTGATTCACAGTCATGGAAAGTCAGGGAAGGTAGCGAAAATAGACCAAAAGTCATGGAAAATTAGTCAAAATCAAGATAAGTAAGGGAAACTCTTGTAAAACTATATTATAAGAAGCGCTTACTTGAAAAGAAGTACATATGACTTTTATATTTTAAGTCATATGTAAGTTAAGTTTTACGTTATAATAAAGTAAGGAATAATATTCCTTATTTCATCATTTATATAAGTTACTCATATACTTAGACTATTCTTTTATGTTTTTGTATTACTAAAAAGGAATAAAAAAAATGTATAAAAAAGGATAATAAAAAGGGGGTGTAAGGACGGCTATGGGGATGGTGGAGACCATATTAAATAATAATAATAGTATATTATTCAACGAACTGGTAATGATAGCTATTACTCACGAAGATGAAATGCATTACGAGTGTCGTAATGCATCTGAGTGAGTAATAGCCATTGCAAGCGAGTAGAATACGATATTTTTTCTACGACTTTTTTGCTTTTTGATTTAAATAAAATTGAATATAAATTTTAAATCAGATTTTTAATCTATTTCTAATTTCATTAAATGTTTGTATAATATGTATAAAGCGATCAAAACAAAATATATACTACTTTGTTTACTTGAACGTTACAACGCAACATATATTAAATTAAAACTTGATATATACATTATACATAAAACAATCGCAAACCTATTGAATAGTGGTTAATACTGTGATTTTATTGGTCAAAAATGTATTGAGTAATGGTCATTCCTCCGCACTTTTGAATAATGCTTAACTTTCTCAACAATTAACAGATATATAATCGACGTGTTCGTTGATGAGTTTTTCTGCTCAAAGTGAGCTGTTAGCGCATGCGCAAGAACTTTTTTTATGGAATACACAAGTATTTCGTACTTCATAAAAATGTTCTTGCGCATACGCTAACAGCTCACTTTGAGCAGAAAAACTCAGCAACGAACACGCCGAATGAGTGTGTTCTTCAACAGGAGTAGAAAAAGTATTTTTCTTTCTACATACCATTATTCATACATTTACCCCAAGGAAAGTCATGACTTTATATACGTCGA
Source organism: Brachynemurus nebulosus (assembly GCA_035578155.1). Classification (NCBI taxonomy): domain Eukaryota; kingdom Metazoa; phylum Arthropoda; class Insecta; order Neuroptera; family Myrmeleontidae; genus Brachynemurus; species Brachynemurus nebulosus. The sequence continues at coordinate 9,411,667 of JAPWDM010000001.1, read as the reverse complement.
TAGTTAAGGAACGTTTTGGAAATATGTCATGGAATGTCAGGGAAATTGAAAATTAAATTTCTGTGGGAACCGTGTTTCATTTTTTTCTATCAAACTGACGAAAATCCGTTTAGAAATATGACTGATTCGACAGAAGCCTTTCTCTAATAATTCTACATTCTTAATTTTAATAATAATAACAAGAGGCAAAGCAACAAACTTCGAAAATCTATAACTGGTTTCTAATTTCATGAAAAATCTAAATGAACTTAATAACGTCATAAAATTATAAAATTTCTTTCTTCTTAAGTCAGCCTTTATAGAGATGATCTAAATTAGGGTGATTGATCCAATTTAAGTAATTTGGATGTGAATTTTTCATTTTTGTCACCAAAATGGTGGGATCCCGTTTAGAAATATGACTGATTTGAAAGAAATGTTTTTTCTAACAGTCTTCTATGCTTAATGTAAGTACACATGAAAATAACGACCTCGAAAACCTATAATTCGCTTCGAACTTCATCATTCTATCATTTTATATACCGTTTTTAAGGCACTGAAGAATTTTAGTGAATTTGATGGCGTCATCAAATTATAAAATTTTTTCCCCAAATCAATCTTTATATAAGTGATTTGGATTAGGACGACTGGTTGAATTTAGGTAATTTGAGTATGAACTTTTCATTTTTACGATCAAAATGGCAGAATTCCATTTAGAGATATAATTTGATTAGACAGACGTTTGGTTTCTAGTTATACTCTGCTTAATTTTGATAAAAATAGAAAGAACGACTGCGAAAATCTACAATTTACATCAAATTGTTCACATTTTATCATTCTACTTGCGGTTTTTAAGATTGATGATGAATTCGCTTCATTCTGGGGGAAGGGGGAGGCATGATCACATCACTGCATTTCTGCTTGAAAGCAAGTGATCTCCGTTATTACTGAGCTATCGAAAACTTACTTGTAAAGTGATTTAATACGACTTAATGAATCCGCATCAAGAACTCCATTTAAATCGTCAAATGATTTGGGTTTCGACAGACCACAATATTCTCTCCATTCGGGATACGGTGCTAAGCCATGATCTCGCCCTCTTTGAATATTCAGTGTAACTAAATCGAGACCGCATGGAGGATGTTGTTTCGGCGTTGGTATATAATTTTCCATCTCCGAATCTCTTTCAAATAAACGTTCCTTAAACTAAAGGAGATGTTAATTTTGAAAATTTTCTTAATGCAGTTTTAAAAATTACCTCTTTTGAAAAATATGGATCATAAGCCTCAACGTTTGTTAACATGGCACCTCTTAAAGCACTGTCCATTCCACCAGCAGTGTACAGATTGTACGGATTAAATAACATTTTGTGCATTTCAATGTATTCTGGACTAGACGTATCGTTTGCTAAACTTTTCATTAATGTCTAAAATTAATAATGTTTTTTTATAATTATTTTTGAAAATAACCTTTAGAAAATTATGAATATTCAACAAGCGTATGGAATTGAGAATCAGAAAATTATTGAATTATTAAGAGCCTTAATATGGAGGGACCATACAGATCTGACTATTCTTTTACTCGAAAATTTAATTTATTACAGAATTTTTTTCAAATTTAGAATTGTGATTTTTATTTAAGTGCTAAACGTGCTTGACGTGCTTGACGCAAAATTAATTGTTTTTATAGGAAATAATACTTCTTAGCCCCAGATGCATTCCTGCCAAATTTCAACCCTCTGAGTATGAAGATTAGACAAGGAGTCGAAACTCAGTGTATTCAAAAAAATGTTCAAATCAAAGATGGCACTCGTGTTCGTACGATACGAAAGCGGTACAGTACTTATTCTCAAATGGAACACTCTCAAATGGAAACGCGAGCTTCTATATTATCTTTGTTATAGAATTTTGAATAGAATCTTCTGGAATCTTTTTCAATTTTCAACTCAGTTATAAAGTGGGTTTTTCGATCGTTTTTAAAATAAACTTAACAATTTTTATTTTGCGTCGCGTCATTTATATTGTATATTATATAATTTGCTGACGTCACTATGTAAAATCGGAGTCAGTACAATTGGATATCCACCGTATAAAGTAATTTAAACTATAAGAGTTTATTTCATACATATTTAATTTCTATGTATTTGCTTATTATTAAATATCATCAACCGACATTGGTGATTCTCAAATGGAAACACTCACTTCCCCAGTCCCGGCGTGTTTCTATTTGAGAATAAGTACTGTAGTTACATTCTGTTTTATCCGTTTTATGTTACTATATTCGCTATCTTCACATCAGTATTTTGAGATTATTAACGCCGCCAGTGGTAAAAAAAGAAAGCCCTTATATTTACTATTTTCCTGACCAGTTTTGTCAATTCCTCTCATATGAGTTAGATCTCCATCTTATAATACTCCATTCCTCTGAGGCTAATAGTTTATGAATACACAAAGAGACAAAAATTTTTTTAAAAAAATTTTTTTGGCGAAATTACTGAGTCGATTTATTTGGGTTTAATATATATTGTTTTTTCCTTTGTAAGACGACAAGTGAAACTTTGTTAGCACATACACCACGTCTTACGACGTCAACAATTTCATACAAGGTTTATTAGCTGTCAGAATAGTATACCAGTTGGTCATTTCGTTATAATTCCCCATGACACGTCATCGTGTTAACAAAAGAAGACAAACAGCAGATAAAGCTAGACGTTTGTCTAAGCTGGTTTGTCGTAGTTATGAACGTATGTAATTTTATTACAGAAAAAATCCACTTTCTGCACCCCCTTAAGAAGAGCAACAAAAACATCAAGTGAGAGGGGCGAGTTTCTTCAAGTTAGTTATATGTACTTACATATTTTTATAACTACAACAGGTTTTAGCCGGACTGTTGTTATTACTACACATTATTGAAGTTTTTTGTTCCAATTTATTAAGTTAATGTTTATTATTATTAAAACAATATAACATTTAAGACGTATTATTATTATTATTATCTTTATTTAAATAAATTTTTTATAACTTATTATAATTTTCGTTGAGTTATACACTAGATGTAATTTTAATTAGTAAGTATGCTGAGATAATTTTATTGATTTCATTCAAATATTCAGATTCATGGTAAAATTAACCTTGAAAATTATTTTTTAACAAGTTAAAACATATTTTTTATAACAAGTAAATATATATATATATATATATATATATATATATATATATATATATATATATATATATATACACATTAGACCGTCACAGTAACTCCAAGAACTGCAACTCAGGGGGAAGAGAACATTTTATTGCACTCCGTAGAGTTCTACTGTGTTTTAGAAATAAGGCAGATGCTTTACTTTATGGCCCTTTTAGCGAATTTCCAAAAGTGAAACTGGAATTACGCTATTACAGTAGGTGTCATGACGGGACCTAAGCCCGGGATCATAACAGAAATGTGTTTTGAGGTCCCTAGAATACGAAAATGATATTCACTAAAATTTATATATATATATATATATATATATATATATATATATATATATATATATATATATATATGTGTGTGTGTGTCGCCACGATAACTCTCGAACGAAACGTCTAATGCTTATGAAATTTTGTGTGCGGACTGGATTCTGAATTCGCTCGGCTAAGTTCGTTAGCCAGACACGTCGGATGCCCAGAAGTAGGTTTTCTGGCCATTTTTTATCATTCGATCCTATCATAAGACAGTTCGATTTTTACATCGTTGAAAAGGAAAAAAAAATTATGAAGAAAATATTCTTATAATTTCCTTTCTATTTTAAGTATTTTTCGAGAAAATGTAAATTTTCACCATTATATTATTAGTTTTCTTTCTTTGTTAGTCTAATAAGTAATTTATATTTATATCTCCGTTCTTTATGAAGTATAAAAATATTTCACTTTTTTATTAAAGAATTTTGTGAGAACAAGTGAAATCTATTCACATACATGTATTATAACACACATACATGTATAGAGTTTTGTTTCTCATTTATTGCATTATAATTAGCATGGTTCTATCTCATGTTGAAAAATGTAAATTAAACAGATTTTCTAAGCTAATGTAATGAAGAATTTTTTTTTTTTTATTGAGATTTTAAGTAAACAAGAAATTGAAGATTATGTTATGATATAATATTATTAAATAAATATGAAACAAAACAAAATATGTACAATGTACATAATATGTATGCACGGAAAAATATTTTGAATCGATTTTGAAAATTTTTTCACTAATAATTAATAATGTTAAAAAATTAAACCATTTCAAATGGATTTAAGGTATTTTATGTGAGGTCAAGGTTTTCGGGACCTAAAAAGGCCAGAAATTAATTAACCAATCGATTTTAAAAATTTTTTCACAGTTAGTAAGTTAAAGTATTTGAATTAATTAATTAAATGATGTCCGCAAGAAGCTTACGGACTGCCATAAGTTATATGAGATCCTTAGAACCCTTTTCTTACTGTTAGAGTACTAGACTTGTATGAGTTTCGTTAGGATTTACTGATCCCATAATTGTAAAAAATAAACTAAACGACCAATTTTAAAAATTTCTTCACTGTTACAGAGCTAAACTATTTTAGATAGATTTAGAATACATTATGTAAGGTCCGCCAGGGTCCACAGGACCCAAAAGTGTCAAAAATAAACTAACTGACCGATTTTGAAAATTTTTTCACTGTTACAGAGCTAAACTATTTTAGATAAATATAGATTACGTTATGTAAGGTCTGCCAGGGTCCATGGGATCCAAAAGTGTCAAAAATAAACTAACCGACCGATTTTGAAAATTTTTTCACTGTTGGGGAACTAAGCTATTTTAGATAGACATACATTACGTTATTTAGGGTCCGCCAGGGTCCATGGGACCCAAAAGTGGTAAAAATAAACTAACCGACCGATTTTGAAAATTTTTTCACTGTTACAGAGCTAAACTATTTTAGATAGATTTAGAATACATTATGTAAGGTCCGCCTGGGTCCATAGGACCCAAAAGTGTCAAAAATAAACTGCCTGATCGATTTTGAAAATTTTTTCACTGTTACAGAGCTAAACTGTTTTAGATAAATATAGATTCCGTTATGTAAGGTCTGCCAGGGTCCATAGGATCCAGAAGTGTCAAAAATAAACTAACTGACCGATTTTGAAAATTTTTTCACTGTTACAGAGCTAAACTATTTTAGATAAATATAAATTACGTTATGTAAGGTCCACCAAGGTCCATAGAACCCAAAAATGTCAAAAATAAACTAACTGACCGATTTTAAAAATTTTTTCACTGTTACAGAGCTAAACTATTTTAGATAAATATAGATTACGTTATGTAAGGTCTGCCAGGGTCCATGGGATCCAAAAGTGTCAAAAATAAACTAACCGACCGATTTTGAAAATTTTTTCACTGTTGGGGAACTAAGCTATTTTAGATAGACATACATTACGTTATTTAGGGTCCGCCAGGGTCCATGGGACCCAAAAGTGGTAAAAATAAACTAACCGACCGATTTTGAAAATTTTTTCACTGTTACAGAGCTAAACTATTTTAGGTAAATATAGATTACGTTATGTAAAGTCTGCCAGGGTCCATCGGATCCAAAAGTGTCAAAAATAAACTAACCGACCGATTTTGAAAATTTTTTCACTGTTGGGGAGCTAAGCTATTTTAGATACATATAGATTACGTTATGTAAGGTCTGACAGTGTCAGTAGGACCTAAAAGTGTCAAAAATAAAATAACTGACCGATTTTGAAACTTTTTTACTATTACCGAGGTAAACTATTTTAGATAGGTACAGGTTGTGTTATCTGAGATCCACAACTGTCCTGCGGATGCAAATGCGGCGTAGAATGCTACACAACGGGTTTTGAATATATATATATATATATATATATATATATTAGATAAAGTCCGCCTAGAATATACGGTCGAGCTGATTTTTTAATGAGGTCCACCGGGATCTTGCAGATCCGAAAACGCCAGTAATAAGCTATCGAACCGATGCTAAAAAATTTCTCACTGCTAGAGAACTAAATTATTTTAGATGGATACAACTATGCTGCACAAAATTCGTTCGGGTTCTTGGGTCCCTAAAAATACCAAAACTAATTACCCAGCCGGTTTTAAAAATTCTTTTACTCTTAGAAAGCTAAACTATTTTAAATAGGTACAGGTCTTAGATGAGATCCGCCAGTGCCCAAGATTTGGAAATTCGCTATGTTATGCAGATGCTGCGACAGGGGTATTTAATTATAAAATGGATTTATGTTTAAGCCCGTTAGTAGACACCATTTCCTAATAATATTCAGTCCATTTTTAAGGTAAAGTAACCAAATATGTACATTTTATTGTTCCAACAATAAAATGAACATGTTTGGTTACTTTACCTTAAAAATGGACTGAATATTATTAAGAAATAGTATCTACTAACGGGCTTAAACATAAATCCATTTTATAATTAAATCGTTTGTGTTTCCAAATACCTTGATTTGGAAATTAGATCGACTAGGGGAGAAAAAAAAAGTTATCCAACCCGGTATACCAGGAACTCGCAAGAAGAGGTGCATGTACACCAATAATTGGATCCGAACCCTTTTTTTGAAATAAGAGACCCCATTTTTCGAGAAGAAATCAAGAACAGGATAGAACCAAAAAAGAACGCAAGATCAGCATAAGCCACGAATACTTACGAGTTGTCTCTGATCACTGTAATGGTACCTGCAGATTTTGTATAATTATGGAGGGATCACTACATCTCCTGACAGACTGCAAAGCATTAAATCACCAGAGATTTCGATGTCTAGGTGACTACCAGATAGCAGAAAGGGGTGTACCTACCCCAAACCCCTCCAAGTTCGAGACTTCTTACAGAAAATGAAACTGAAGGAGTATTAGAAGGAAGACAACAAATCCAAAGGATTGTATATATTGACGGTGAAAATACTTCAGATAAAAAACGACTCTTTCAGATCAAAATCATTTATCTGCATATTCGTTTAGATTCGTCTAAAATCGAGGATTCAATTTAAAAATCATTAGTTAAGAGTAGGGTTGCCAACTGTCCTGATTTAATCGGGATGTCTCGATTTCAGGCCTATATGTCCCGATTTTTAACATCTACAATTTTTTTACTTTTTTAATCCCGGCAGTATTGCTATTGCTGTTTCCAAATTACCGCGCTTGCATATCCTGTCGTCGCCCGGCCAAGGAAGTAAGTACCTACACATAAAATGTACAGTGTTGCCAGTTTGACTCATCAAAATTCCCCCAACAATAGTAAAAATCCCTCTAAAAAATGCATTTTAGGTAGAAAAAACCTCCAAATAATGAAATAAATTATTTAGCATACATGAATTACACAAGTGGCATCCGAGTAGCCCAAAAGTAGCCAATATCTAAGGCTGACAACGTTTTGAAAAATGTCTTTCTTAAAAAAAAAATACAGTTTACAGTAAAAAAAAAATTAATAATAATAATAATAATAATAATAATAATAATAATAATTTCTCCCAAAATAAAAAACTATTGTAATATTATCCTCAAGAAATAGTTTATTGTATTTTTTTAACTCTTTTAAACAAATCATATGGTAAAATTTTTTTGTCTAAAAATGCCAGACTTTTTACTGCCAAGTGATAAGTACAATAGATAAGGCTACAAAAAAAGAAAAAGAAAAAAATCAAAGATTCCGACATTAAAAAAGTGAACCCTAGGAATTTACAAAAAAATAAATTATACTAAACTATTGAAAAATATTTAAAGTTCGATTACTTTGTCTATTTCACGAATTAAAAATTTCACGAATTAAAAGAAATAGACAAAGTAATCGAACTTTAAATATTTTTCAATATTTAAAATGGAGTTTCACAAAGTAAATCTCTCAACAGTGAATTATTATACTAAACTATGTTGATAAAATTGAACATTATTTAGAATTATACCGTATTGTCACAGATGGCGGCACCTGTACCAGTAAATATATACATATGACAGCATTTTGAGCCGCCATCTTGCAGGACGAGTTAACTCGTCTTAATCATTTAAAGAGTTAAAGGATAAATGTTGCCTTAAAATACGATAGCACACATTAAAATTTTAATGGTTGATTTTAAACTGATTATTGAGTAAAAATGATAAATATATTCTAAATATTGTATGTACCTAGTAAATAGTTCTATGCATTGTTTAAAGTTCTAGTGGAAATTTTGACTTTTTGTTTATTAATGATTAAAAACGTTTTTTTTTTTAGCAGTCCCGATTTTATATTTCCCGGCCCGATTTTTTTTCATTAAATCCCAAAATATTTATTGGAAGAGTTGGCAACCTTAGTTAAGAGTGAAAACCGATTTAAAAGATGTTTATTACCGGTAATAAAGTATGTGCAAAACGAAACACTGAACTGGCAAATTCATTAGCAATAGAAGCGTCCATACTACTGTTATAACCATCGTAATAACTATTATTATTACTGGACAGTTCCATATCAGTCATTAACTTAGGACCTAAAAATTAATAATGTTATTATAATATACAATTTTTTCTTCAGTGAAATAAAAAAAAGTTCTTACCAAGCACCATCGATAAAAATTCATTATATGTAATGTGTTGCATTTGTGCCGCCACTATTCTACGCGCCTCTTGATACAATATTTCATCAGACCATTCAGGATTTAACTCATGCAATTCTTTTGCAAGTTTATTATGTTGACGTACCCATAATAAGTGCATTGTTGTTAAATGTAAATTCTCATTAGCTCTTGCGTCTCCTATTTATAACAAATAGTACATATTTTAATTTAAGGTAGTTACCGCGACATTCAACTTTTCGACAGAGTAGTTTCAAATTTTAATTATATAAAGAAGAATGCTATATCTGATTGTCCTTGTAATTTGGGAAAGATTGATCGTTTCTGAGTTAAGATAATTAGGGTTAAAGTTTGTATCTACTCCATGTATTAGATCTCAAAATTCTGACTACGTACCCTTATTTTGTATTTAACAATATAATGACTCGACAGAATTCAATAAAAAAACTAGGGAAAGAAAGACTAATAAGTTCTGAATGTAAAGAAAAAATTGAATTATTTGTTGATCGTTTTGAATTGAAGATATCATCAGAGAAATTATAATATTTTAATAAATACATTAATTTCAAGCAACTGAACCGAAGCAGTCTGGCAACTCTGTATATTAAATAACTGGTTTATTCGTATTTATTGTTTAAACAATATTGAAAATTTATGAATAGCATTTTTGGACCTTTCACCGCTTACGTAGCGAAAACGGTGATAGATACGTTAAAAAGTGTTAAGACCTTTTTTGTAGAGAATCGAATTCTCTACAGAAAAAGTCCGCGAGAGCACCTGTCTATCTTGTACAGGTGAAAAAATAAAGCGCTCAAAACGCATAGGCATACCACTTAATATGTTTGTTGGGTAAATAAACAATGATGTCAAAGCATTTATTATAAAAAACTTTGATAGTATAAGTGTGTATGCACAGACTATGTTTGAATTATGCTTACACGCTCCTATGAAAAATAGTATGCATTAACATCTATCCATTAATACATAAAATAATGACATAAAGTAAGTTTGGTTTGCAATTTTTTCTACTAGCATGTCACACGGTAACTACCTTAATCATAAACAAGGAAAGCGTCATTCGTATTTAAATTTTGTTATTTACCTGACAAAAAGCAATATCTTCCCTGTTTATTTAATTCTTCTCTATTGCAACCGTCATTTGGATCATCAGATATTGGTAATAATTCTCGATTATCTTCAGTTACGAAAACTTTCATCAAACCATTTTCAAAAGTCCTTAGTTTGTTCATTAAACCTGTATCTGAACCATACACGGCTGAACCGTCCAAGTAGGCGCTTACTTGATTCAGTTGTTCTCGCGGGCCTATAATATTATTTCAAAATATCGTAAATCGGGATGATTTCCTGTGATTACTGTAATTATTAGTTTATAGCAGTGTTTTTCAACCTGTGGGTCGCGACCCCCTGGGGGGTCGCGAAGCCTTTTTAAGGGGGTCGCAGTTACTTTAACAATAAAACTACTCTAATTAAATATATAATATTTAATAAAGAAAAGGTTAATTAAAGGACGGTTTCATACTTTTGCTTCATAAAATTTCAAAAGAAATAACTGTGGCTTATTTTCAATAACAGTAAATCCGGGTTTTAAATAATTGTCGTCATGTAGACTCTTTTTCTTTGCTTTTGTATCATTACTCTCATTAGAACTTGAAGTTAACGGTTGTGCATGCTTTCTAGAAATTCATCCATTTTCAATAATAACCATGAGTACAGAATTTTGGATATGAAACAATAAAAGATATAGAGTAGCAACTTAACCCTAATTTTTAACAAAAAGCGACCACGAGTGTTCTAGTGGCTGATTTTTCTTTTAATCGATTCAAAATTTAAAAAGGAATAAAAAATTCTAATACTATTTTTTTACCAAATGCCGGCGTCACTATGAAAAGTTGAAATTAATGAAAGTAATAGGTAAGATACATGTATAAATTTTGTATTTGTAGTATTCTCTAACCAGAATTGATATATAAAAAAAAATTATAACATTTTTTTAGAGAGAGAAAAAACTATTGACAAATATGATATTTTAGAATGAATACGTAGACTAAAATCAAACATTTATAAGAATACTTGTCAAATTATTTATTTTAGTTAATTTTTAACATTGATGCCGTAGTTTAATCAAAAAATAGTATTTGAATTTTATATTTTATTTTAAATTCTGCATCGATTAAAAAAAAAATCAGCCACTAGAACGCTCGTGGTCACTTTTTCAATTTCTAAGCAACTTTTTAAGGGTAAGTTGCTAGCCTAATAGTGAGCAACTACTAAACAAACAAGTCAATTCAATAAATTTAAACACGATTCAAAGCGAATTCACAATTCAAAGAATTCAAAAGTGCCATCCTTTACTCTCCTGATGCTCCACGCAGCGCTCATCACATCGCGCTATATTTCGCTCACACAAGTCACGCGCGCGTTCAGATGCTACTATAAGTCGTCAACTTCGATGTCGATATAAAAAAATGCCTGTTTAAAATTCTTTGTTACGTATATATTTAATTGACACCTAACTGAAAATATGATAAACGGATTCGATATTCATAACATAAAATAATATAAAAGTTAGAAATAGCAGAGGGTAGGGGTTGCGAAATATTTTTCTATTTTAGGGGGTCGCCAAATATTTTTCCATACTAGGGGGGTCGCGCCATGGAAAAGGTTGAAAAACACTGGTTTATAGCTTAAAGATTGTTGTATTTGAGTTTATTATGCTATTTTATAAGTACATAGCATAGGGAAAAATTTTAAGAAGTGTACAACCAAGGTCACCTAAGTGACGTGTCATCAATAGACGAAGACCCCAGATAGTAAACTCATTTTAGTTGCTTTATTTATTAAAAGTATGTAAAATTATGTTAATTTTTCAAATATTCGTCAAACTAAAGCATAATTAGGGTGAATGAATATAACTTCAGGGGTAAATAGGTACACCTATGAAGTCAATAGAGACGCAAATGAAAAGTGGATAGAATTTGACGAACCAGGGCTGATCAAAGTTTTAAAGATGAATCATTATAAAAAATAATAATAATAATAATAATATTATCAACTAATAATAGTATTTAGTAAACAAATTTGACAATATTTTGCAAAATTTCTATTAAGTACCTATTCCTATCTATTAACCCTAAATGCAGGGTACATGGTAATTGATTTTATTCTAAGATTTCCTGGCTAAATAAAAACATGAAATGGATTTCAAATATTATCGAGTGTCTGTGAAATATTATTAATCTACGGCGAACTTTTGTTCGTATTTATACATACACCAGTATTCATATGTTCACTTAATGTCCAGCTTAGCTGATACTTAAACACTCGATTAGTTGAACATAAGCTGGACATTAAATGAACATATGAATATTGGTGTATGTATAAATGCGAATAAAAGTTCGCCATACATTGACAATGTTTCACAGGTACTCAATAACATTTGAAATTAAAAATATAATTACACCTCACATTAAAGAGAGTATGTGATTAATTGATTGTCGGGCTGGAGTGGCACTCGAACAAGCGGTTCGGTGGCCTAATTGGTAAGGCACTTAGCTAGCAACCAAGAGATCCGGGTTCGAGTCCCAACCGATCCAAATTGATGATTTTTCAATCACTGTGTGAATTTTAATTAACGTAAATTAAAGTAAAAAAAATGTTTTTTAAGAAAAAGCTTTTATTTAAAAATGGGCTAAAAAAATAAAATAACTTTAGAGTGAAGTTTGAAGCAATATGCAACATAATTTATAAAAGCTTGAGGCGTTATCATTAATTATTTCTGTTTTGGATATAAGTGTAGCTATTTTACTTTTCAGTACTTACGAAACTTAATTAAACGCCTCAAGCTTTTATAAACTATGTTGCATATTGCTACAAACTTCACTCAAAAGTTATTTTATTTTTTTTAGCCCATTTTTAAATAAAAGCTTTTTCTTAAAAAACATTTTTTTTACTTTAATTTATTTTCTACTTTTTAGTCTGATCACAATTAATTTAAGAAAATAATTAAAGAAGTAATTTTTTTACCTATATTTTAATCGGTTAATTTACCCTAATCAGACATAACTATGGAAACAAAAAATTGCAATGTAAAATCAATGGACAATATTTGACAATTCGAAATGTCAAAAAGTTTCACAGGACTAAAAATCAACAACTTTGATTTTGAGGCGATTTAGGACAAAACTAATTATACAATATTGCATTGTCATCAAGGCTAGACAGGTATGCAAAATTTGAAACCTCTAGCTCAATTAGAACCTGCCTAAATTTTGATTCCAAGATTTGATCTAAACCAACAAGCAAGTTAAATAAAAACTTTTAAAAAAGGATTTGCAAAATGATAAAAATAAAAAATAATATAGCAGAACTAAAATTATATTTTTCTGTACCAATAAGTATACTATTTATCCCGTTTAACCCTACAGAAAAAGACTGCTTATTTATATCGTACCCACCTAAAGTACATGTTGGTGCAGCTGCAGATCGTACAAATTCAATACAAGTCATATTGTATTTACCGTAGTAAGGATCATTGCTTGAGAAACGAACTGAAAAACATTCCGGATGTGCCACTAATCCAGGCGTTTCAACGGATTTACAACAAGAGATTGGATTTCCGTTAACAGATTGAGTTAATGCAGTTGCGGTTATGTCGTGATCCATAAACTGGCCCCACACGGCAAGCATCACAGTAAATTTCGGATCGTCCTGATAACTTGGTCGATGCACTATAACACTAACGTCTCGTGCTGATGGTAAGTCGCTACCATCAATTGCCATTCGAGGTTTTGATATGCCTAACGTAATAAAAAAAAATTGTTAACAATTAAGAAATAAACTTTTTTTTTTGAAAATACCTACCATCAGCGTATACAGCTGGTATAGCTCGTCTGAAAGGCGTATACGCAGTACCCCATTTGTTTTTATTAACAACATTATTACAACTTCCATCTATAGTTCGATATTTATTCCAACCACAAGTTTTATTTGATACACTATTGTTAAGATAAGAACAGTAATCATCCGGCCACCAGGAGGCATTTAAATGTATCGATTTGTTTCGAAAACTCCAACGGGAGGCAGCATTCAGCGAAATATTATTTCTGAAAAATTTTAATATAATTTTCAAATTTGTTTTAAAAATCCCCAAAAATAAAATACATAATGTTCTTAAGAAAGATATAACAAAATTTGTACTTAATAGAAATAAAATTTTGAATAAAATGAAATAGGAGTACTCAAGTACTATAAATTAATAATTGGTCAAATTCAAATCGTACTTGCGCAAGTAGTATTCCGTATAATATGTTGTTTTTAAACATGGGTTTGATGTAACTTGCGCTAGAATTTTCAGTTTTCATAATTCTGATTTAATATACATTAGCAATTTTGAGCGGTTTTCTTTAAAAATATCGTTGAAATATCGATGACTGTAAATTTTTTCCCTACCTCTCATTTTACCCCTTGAAGTTAATCCCTAGGATCAAAATCTAACTTTTTATACTTCACATCCATAATTGGACGATCACACTCTACCTCTGTGCTAAAATTCGAATTCTTACATCGAACAGTTTAAGAGAAAATCACCTGTGACAGACGGACAGACACCAAAGTGATAAGATTACACTAAAAATTAATCACCAACTTTTAAAATAGATAGTTACTTTGCCTGTACCTACTAGTATTAGGGTATTGCCTCATAATACTTACCTTATTATTTTGGAAAAACATTGACCGTCTTACTGGCTTAGGTACACCACAAATTCAATATAAGATACATAAACAAACGTCGTTCGTTTTCTCTCTAGCCACAATAGGTATCACAGGTACTAATTTTAAGTGTGCTCTACAATACATTATACATATTATATTGTGCCTAGTACCTATGATATTTATTGTGCCAAGAAAAAGAGCGAACTACGTTTGTTTATGTATCTTAATATTGAATATTTTGTATAGTTGCCTTACCTTATTATTGTACCTAATGTTATTAAGGTATTTTATGACAAAAAGTAAAGAATATGTATTAGTGTTGGTACTGAATTAAAGAGTATGGGAACAATTTTAAAAATGCCAAATTTTTTTTAATTCCAGACTCTTTTCACTTGTATAAACAATTTGTTTAAAAAAAAAAATCTGACCGGGTTACAACCTAGCAACATGAACTTCCATAATTAGTACTATGTGCAAAAAAAATTCCAAGGGAATAATTTCGGATATTCATGCGCCAGTTTGCTTTGCTGGTCTTGCTCTAATAGGATGGTGAGTGACACTCACCGCTAAAGAGTAAAATTGAAAATTAATTGAAGTTAAAGAAGATCCCAAAAAAGTTCTTTTATTTTTTTATTCAAAACTTTATTAACCTTTTCCTACTAATATTAAAATTTTGTTTTTAATTAGTATTATTTTTCTACCATAGCACAAACAACCCAAAAAAATAAATTTTACAAAAACTTACCTTTAGAACAAGCATATTCTTTTAATAGAAATAGAAAAAACGTATTCTTTTTTTCAAATATGAATCTAATTACCAAATAATTTAATATATAATTGTTGGGTTCGAATAATTATTGCGATATTTATGCAAATTGCACAAAATGAAAGTTATTTAAATGAAATTAAAATGGCAATCGAAAGGGATTTTTGCCTAAGAGTAAGGTAAAAATAATTTGATTACATTTTCGAATTATTCTGATAACTACGGTACATATTAGGATGATTTACCAGACTCTGGACGATTATATGCCGTTTTTACCCTTTGACTTAATTTATTTTCAATGTTAATACTTACTTGTCATCTCCAGCATCATACACGAGTGCAAATAGTTAATAAAATTCAAAATATTCTGGTCAGTTTGCGTTAATAAACAGACAGACAAAAGGGCGACTTAAGGGACAACTACATTCTCGCGAGGTTGACCGAGTACGAGAATGTAGACGGTCACTTCGTTTGCCTCGCGGTTGGTGTTATAACGCTATTCATATACCTCAGCCAACCTCAGCGAGGAACTCGGTGAGGAACTTCGTCCTACCTCGGCGAGAATGTAGTTGGTACATGAAAACAGTGAGATCTCGGACAAGTACCAAATTCTTAAAGAATCTTAGAAAAATAATTCCTCTATAGACACATACCTTCCAAAGTTTTCAGTAAGAAAATAAAATTATAAAATGAATTTTCTTATATCTTTCTTAAAACAATTACGTATTTTTAATATTATAAACCTTTGTATGACATCTTTAGTTGCATAATCTGATGCATATCCGGCCCTAGACAATTGAGTAGCACGAAGTGTAGTTGGTACAGATTTCTGATGTCTATAACTTGGAGTATCTTTAATTAAAGGTTGAAAATTAACTGATGTTTCGTAATTATCACGTGCTAATAATGCTTTTTCTCCCGCTCGAGCTGCTGAATCTAAATCTTCTTTTGTTAATGACACAAATATCTCTGTGGAATCGATATCTAAATTAAAAATAAGCAGATAATTTTTTTTAATAAGTTTTATTTTAAAAATGTTATAAAAAAAAATATTACATAAAACATATTATGTAATTTATTTTACAAGTAAAAAAATAGTAACAAAATGTAAAATACGTAAAATTATTTACCAGCATTGTGTTGTGGCAAAAGTAATGTTGATATTGTTAGATTATTAGCGGTACCATTAGTAACGTCTGTGTTGTTTGCAATTGGAGAGTTTAACGTGTACGATATTGATATTACTAAAGCCAAGACAAAGACTCCTCTGTAATAAAATTATTAAAGGGTATAGCTACATAAGCATAGGAAAATGGCCCCCATGGCCAATGTCTGTAATAATATTTGTAGTGACATTAGTACCCCAAGTGATTACCAAATACAGGGTCATTGACCCTTAACCTTGACTTGTCCTTGAGATATTAACCAAAATATGTTTTAGTGCTGTAATTTTTCAAACTCAATTTTCTCGAAAACTATAACACCTAGGAAAACAAAACCGACGCCAAAATTTAGATAATATTTGGGACTATATTATATATTTTTTTGACATTTTTCCCTAAATTTTAAAAGTTTAAAATAATTGCATTAAAAATATTTTTTATTTTTTAGTGTGGTTCTGGTAAACTTACACCTTTCAAAAAAATACAGAATATGGATTGTCTTATCTACTTACACCATGCCAAAATTCATTAAAATCGAAGATGCGCTTTTTGAGTAATAAATAATTTATTGAGTATATGTTATGTATTACGTTAACCGTATAAGAGAATGATTAAAATAATTGTATAAAAAATAATTATTGATTTTTTTGTACAGTTCTAGAATACTTACATCGTTCAAAAAAAATATAGTATAGAGCTTAACCTTTCTACATATACCATACCAAGGCTCATCAAAGTCGAAGAGGCGCTTTTTAAGAAATAATTAATTTATTGAATGTATGGTAGGTACTAACCACAAAGGCAACATTTTCTGATTATAGAAACTACATATTTTTATTTTTACCTACTGATGGTTTCAATCGTCGTCATCACTGTTTTCATTTATGACCACATTAATCGATTTATTTAAAAATATTTTTGATAATATTTCAGCTGGTCGTACAATGCGAGACCAATATCTCTCAAATATCCTAAATAATATATCACACTTGCAACATGAGCACAACATCCAACCGTTCGATTACCATTCGGACAATTGTAACAGTACCGGCGAATTTGTAACAGTACCCGATAATATTTATTGTTTACAGGCCGTGACCAAACATTTAACTTTATAATATTTGGAGTTTGCTTCGTGTAATATTTTAGATTTTCCCAGACTAACTGAAGTACAATTAAAAATGTTGTTTACAGGTTCCTATCAGTTTTCATTAGCTGTTTCATATCTGGCTGAAATAATGGACGACAAGAATAACGTTTTGCATATATTACAAACGAAGCAAACTCCAAATATTATAAAGTTAAATGTTCGGTCACGGCATATAAACAATAATAATTATCGGGTATTTATTGATTATCTTCCTAATTCTAACAATATTGAAGGAATTCGCCGGTACTATTGCAATTGTCCGAATGGTAATCGAACGGTTGGATGCTGTGCTCATGTTGCAAGTGTGATATATTATTTAGGATATTTGCGAGATACTTGAGCCTTGGTATGGTATATGTAGAAAGAAAGGTTAAGCTATATACTACATTTTTTTGAACGATGTAAGTATTCTAGAACTGTACAAAAAAATCAATAATTATTTTTTATACAATTATTTTAATCATTCTCTTATACGGTTAACGTAATACATAACATATACTCAATAAATTATTTATTACTCAAAAAGCGCATCATCGATTTTAATGAATTTTGGCATGGTGTAAGTAGATAAGATAAGCCATATTCTGTATTTTTTTGAAAGGTGTAAGTTTACCAGAACCATACTAAAAAATAAAAAATATTTTTAATGCAATTATTTTGAACTTTTAAAATTTAGGGAAAAATGTCAAAAAAATATATAATATAGTCCCAAATATTACCTAAATTTTGGCGTCGATTTTGTTTTTCTAGGTGTTATAGTTTTCGAGAAAATTGAGTTTGAAAAATTACAGCACTAAAACATATTTTGGTTAATATCTCAAGGACAAGTCAAGGTTAAGGGTCAATGACCCCGTATTTGGTAGTCACTTGGGGTATCAATGTCACTACATATATTATTACAGACATCGGCCATGGGGGCCATTTTCCTATGCTTATGTAGCTATACCCTTTGTAGTCATTAGTTACGGAACTAATTAAATACATTTAAATAGGTACGTATTTATAGGGTTTCTTATAAAGATTGAACCATGTTTAAATAACTTGTTTCGATAAAAATAATTTAAATCGTAGTATTTAGTATAATTTTATGGACCTTAATATCACCCACTAAAAGATTATGAGCAGGATCGTACCGCCCTTAATAAAATACACATATTTTTTAAAAAAATAACTTAAATTTAGTGATTTAAGACTTTATTATTCGGGTGAGAGTGCTAAAAGTCGGCCACTTAAACAATTAATGACGTGCAGAATTCAGAATTTTTAATTTACGCGAATTTTGATTACTCCATTAAGTACTTTTAAGTATCGCCTGTCTAACTAAATGGAGAATAAATTTCTAAAGTAATAAACAATTAAAATGTTTTAACTTTTATCTTTAAAAATGTATTTGCCTTAAGTCGACCACCTATGCCCTAAAGCCGGCCAAAAATGTTCCTAAGGTCGGCCACATGGATTTTTCATAATATAAATGAATTACCCGATTGTAGTTTATTATGACGCTAAGGAAAACGTTTAAGGAAAACTATTCTAACATTATAATATATTATTAATTTAAATTTAAATCAAAACACAACTATAAAAGAACATTTTTAAATATTTTTTAACAAATATCAATAATTGGTAATCATGATTACAAACTACATTTAGAAAATGTAATTTGTAATGTAATGTAATTTTCGATTAAATTACATTTTATAGTTGTAATTTGTAATGGTTTTGAATTACAAATTATATTATTTAATTACATAATTACGATTAATTTTGCTTAAGTTACCTATAAATATGAATAAAACTGCAATCTAAATTAAAACAATTTCAATAGTGAAACAGTTAGGTTAAAGGGTAAATTAAGGTAGGGTTGGCAAATAGATTGTTTATTTTATTAATTTGAGGCCTAACAGAGCCTAAATTAGTCAACTGTAATCAATTTATGATAAGTAATTCGATATCGATAATTTTCGTTAACGAAAAGTAGGTTTTGACAGTCCCAATATGTTCGGAATACCCACAACTTACTTCGCTTAAGCCTTCAAAAATTTCGTTATTTTTTCGTTACGACGCACCGTTTACGAGATATTTACGATCAAAAGTTTACGTTTACGAAAAGTATCGAAAACTAATTTTTTCGAAAATATTCTAATGGTGACTAAATCAATGGGACTAACAGAGCCTAAATTAACCAGTTATAGCCAATCTAAGATAAGTTTCGCGGTATCGATAATTTTCGATAACGAAAAGTAGGTTTCGGCAGTCCCAATATCTTCAGAATACCCACAACTTGCTTCGTTAAGCCTTCAAAAATTTCGTTATATTTTCGCTACGACGCACCGTTTACGAGATATTTACGATCAAAAGTTTACGTATACAAAAAGTAACGAAAAATAATTTTTTTAAAAATGTGTTACGGCTGGCCAACTCAATCGGACTAATAGAGTCTAAATTAACCAGTTATAACCAATTTATGACAACTAATTCAATATCGATAATTTTCGATAACGAAAAGTCAGAAAAGTAGGTTTCAGCAGTCGCAGTAGGATTGGAATAACCATAACTCGCTTCGCTTAAGCCTTCAAAAGTTTCGTTCTTTTTTCGCTATGATGCATCGCTTATGAGGTATTTACGATCAAAGTTTTCGACTACGAAAAGTATCGTTTAAATACAAACAATAAAAAAACATTTAGATTTTAGAATTGCGTAACTTTAGAAGCACTTTTTATAACTACTACTTACAGCCAGTGTGTTAATAATAACATAAATAAGTACAAGTTTACAATAACATAATAACATAATAAGTACAAAAAACTAGTTTGCTGACGACCTGGCCGACCTTAGGATTTCTCTACAAATTTTATCCCTAATGTCGGCCCGTATGTTTTTTTTTTTTTTTAGATTTCAAACGATAGAAGGCTTAAACAATTTCTAACTTCTTGAGAGGTGTATAATGTTATCAAATTTCGTAAATTCACTCGTTATTGTTAAAAACTTATAAAGTAATTGCTTATTTCCCGCACTGACTAAACTTACAAATTATAGAATGGCCGATCCATTTTCAACACAAGTTGTCATTTATCAGTCGATTAAGTGTAATAAAACATTAACTACTTGATAAAAATTATTGATTTTAAAAATCATAAATGCAGAATAGATGAGCCTTTTGTTTTTATATGATTATCAATCATTCTCGATGTTTTAAAAGCTTGTTTAAAAAAAAAAAAAAAAAAAAAACAACTATGTAGTGGCCGACCTTAGGACACCGGCCGACATTAGGCAATCCCATCCTATTACCAATGTGTCCCACTACTGGACAGAGGCATAACTAAAAAGAGCGTAACTGGGAAAAATATGGGTGCAAGAAGAAAAAATAATTTTTTGCTGGGGAGTGCTTTTTTGCAGCTCTCAGGAAAGTAAAAAAATTTCGTGAACTTTACTTCTTTTCACTCGTTAGCTACATTTAAAGGGAAAAATCGACCTGAGACGAGAGCGCTTCAGTCAAAATCGCTCCTGGGCGTAAAAATTGTAGTTACGCCTCTGCTGTTGGACAAAAACCTTCCACCTTTTCTATGATGAAAATTTTAGACTTATATATTAAAACTTTACTTTCCTTGCTTTTTCTGAAGCTATTTTCTCAATGATATTGTTAAAATTAAGCTATATTCTCCAAATGTTTTCAACTAACTTTCGATTTTAATCAGAGAGTTGTACCTATGTTGGAATAACTGACCCTAGAACCGTATACTTTATAACAATTTAGGCAAGCGCGAACCTAAGGGAAAAATCATAGAGGTTATAGCACCCACCTGAACGAAAATTTTTAATTAATATTTAAGGGCAGTTTTACGCCAAGAAAGTTTTTAAAAACATGTCTAGGGACTCACTCAACGTACTTTAATACACTCGCAGTATTTCGTTAAACTCATAATACACTGCTTATAAATATGATTTGCCTACAGTATTATTAGCCCTTTCAGTCCCAAATTATGAAAACGATATTTGAAAAATAATTTTTCGATTTTTTCCATATATTATTGTCCATTCTTAACATAAAAAGGTACTTTTATTACTTTATAATTAACCCGGCGTGTGTATACGGGGTCTTTAAAGGAACAGTCGAAATTTACGACTCAAATTTCTCTCCCCTGAATAAAACATAGGCTTTAGCTACCCTCCCTAAAAAATCTAGTTAGTAGTGGGGACTCAAGGTCCAATGGATGCCCGGGTTTGGCGGTTGACTTGCAGACGCGAGCGAGTGAAAGTTGCATCCGTTCCCTAAAAGGGTCAGTATACACACGGCGCACAGTGGGGCCAAATACCATTAAAGGCGGTAAAAATACAAAAAATTAAATTATAAGCTACAATTTATATGACCCCTTAAATCAATAGCTAAAATATTCTATCAACGACCTCTGTAATTAACTTATGTAAAATAGCACGGGGGGTGCAAGACTATTATTTGTTATTTCTATAAATTGATTGCTTTTTAAACGATATCATTGCATGTAAAGTAGTAATTTGCGGGACGGTTATTTAAGTTATAAAAAAAAATTAAAATCGGTTATAATGGGCGATGTTCCCCATGGTATGTTATTTTTTTTATGTATCTTATTTGTTAAAATCAGTACTCGTATAGATACTATCAAGCTTAATGAAGCATGGTTGAATTATCTAGAAAAATTCTGTAAAAATTAATTTCTCAAAGAATTTTAGTCGAATCCAACGGATATATTTGTGGCATTTGATAAAGCAATTAGTCTATTTTGGTATTATGATTGAAGAGTTTGCACCAAATTGCACCTTTTTTCAAAATTTGCTGATTTTATTTTCGTTTTGTTTGAGCAAAAATCACCAATAAGAAGCATAGAAAGTTCATATAAGCTCTCAGTGGTGCATAAAAATATCAAATAATTAAATAAAACACTCGAATTTATTAGATTTATGTAGGTATCGAATATTCCAGTTAAGTTAAAGCTAAAATTAAGCGTATCATCGAAATTCGTTGTCAAAAATTCCATATTCCATTTAAAATTTATAAGTTGATACAACGTGGCTAGAAACTAGTAACCGGAAATGAAATCGAGTTGTCTGCAAATTTCTGCAAAAATCTGCAAATTTCAAATTCATGCGACGAATGGTTTTCGATATATCATTTGACTAACCGTTATGGGACGTCCTGTATAGTGGGACACTCTGTATTTTATTAATAAATATCAAGTAAAAGTAAAATATATTGTTATATAACTATTCTGTAGTCAATAAAAGGACTAAATAATTTTTGCCAACTTTTACCTACTTTGGCCCCACTGTGCGGCGTCAGTATTTTTGAAGGTAAGTGAATGGTGTTATTTTGATCTTTCTCGTAGTTTTTCAGCTTTTTGAAGGCTAAAATAAATTATTGTGTACCGTAATAAATCACTAATGGATCCGCGTTAAATGACGTGCACAGCAGTGGAATCGCAGCTTTATTTTTTCATTTTTTTATATAAAACAAAGCTTTGCTCCATTTTTTTTTTTTTTGTTTTCTTTACTTTCTTGCATTTTCGGTTTTTTTCTGTTAGTATTTAATTTCTTTTATATTTTCAATAATAAAAACTCATTTTGTGCCAAATAATCACTGTGCCGTTTATTGTGACTTGCCTGTGAATATTCCCCACTTTCAAGTGCTTAAATAATTCAACTTTTTGGAGCCGATGCCAAAAAAAACTATATTCATTCGAAAGCTCATAGTATAAGCTACAAAAGCCTAAAACCATTTTTTTTAATATTCCCTCATTGTAGAGTTAGGAATTTTGTTATAAAATTTTATTTTTCATGCTTTTTGAACTATTGCTCGATTTTTATTAATAACAGTTTTAAACTTTTGACTCTGGCAATTGCTGGACCATGTAGTAGACACTCCAGAAAGTAACTCAGAATTTTTTGAGATTTTTTGGAAGCCTAGAAAACTTTTAAAACACGACCATTCCTTGAAAGACCCAGTGTACAGTCCATGTTCTCGAAAATATAGTGTACACACGCCGGGTTAGTTAAATTATTAATGATAAATTACACAGACCTACGAATTTTAAGTTTTATCACCCCCTTTTGGATTTGTTGACTGATCTTAGGGTATTTTGGTGCGCTGATTACGAAAAAAATATTCAAAAAATTCCAGCACGTCAGAATTTTTAGATATTAGGTATTAAAATTTTTGACTAAAATTACCTAGGTCGACCAAGTCAAGAATAGATTATACATTTTTATTTATTTGCTATCTAATAAAAAGTCATTACATAGTTGTAATTGGCTTTTAGGAACACATTTTCATCAATGGTTTCATTAAATGTAACCTAATTAACTAAGTGATATATCTTTATTTTGGGGAAAAAAGGTGAATTTTAAGGTCATCCGCTAATGAGCTCATTATTGAGGGTAATTTATTTTTTTCTATTCAGTTTTAATTGATAACAAAACCTCGCAAAACGGTGCTAACGGGGCCGTACTTATAAAAACTAACAACATAAATAAACATGCATAATCTATTCTTGACTTAGTCGACCTAGGTAATTTTAGTCAAAAATTTTAATACCTAATATCTAAAAATTCTGACGTGCTGAAATTTTTTTAATATTTTTTTCGTAATCAGCGCCCTAAAATCTATCAAAGTCAGTTGTCAAATCTTAAAGGGGGAAACCATCGTAGGCCTGTGTTATTGTTCAGGTACAACATTGGAGGTCTTTACGGTCTAACCCTGTCGCTTGTCGCTTGAGAGGGGACAGCTCTGTAAGGTTGTTGGTCTCCTAACGGGCCACAATACGCTCAGGAGACATCTGCAGGTACTGGGCTTATGCACAGACTCAACCTGCAAGAAATGTGGCAGGGAGGACGAGTCTTCCTACCATATCCTGTGCAGCTGTGACGCACTGTCGCGTTTAAGGTATCGACATCTGGGGTTCAGTCATCTGACCCCAGAACTTATCAGGGAGATCAATGTGAAGTGCTTGCTTTCCTTTATTAAAGGGCTTGACTTCATTTGATTTTTTCCTCTTAGTTTTAAGGGGCAAAAAGGGTTCAACAAAGTGGTCTACGTGCAGTGGACCCCTATGGGGCTTACACCCTACTCTTTCATTCATTCAACCCTGCCACTAAAACAGTTTTGTTTTTAGACATTTGAGAGACACCTAATCAACTAGTAGAATATAAAATTAACATCTATGTGGCCAAAAACCCCTGGACTAAGGGGGGCAAGTCGATTTTATATTTTCTATGTATTGTGGAAGTTGACGTTGTTCAAGTACAACGCTGGTACTGAAAGAGTTAATACTATACTAGGTTAATATGGCCCAATGCAAAAACTTACACGAACGTAGCACAAATACAACATTGGAATTGGCGAATTCTCTGTTTGTGTTGCCGAATCCTGTTTGCATGATAAATATACGTGGGTGGTAAACTACCGGAAATTAATGGCGTTGATTCAGACGCCGATGTTGCTGGCCTATTCTGCATGACTTTTCATTGATTTAAAATTGTTGTTGAATATCTGTAAATTGAAAAAAAAAATCATTTGCCACCAATAGAAACTTCTTTTTTTTTATTGTGAAATGTATTTCAATATATTTTCTACATTATTTCCTGTGGCGACATTCTGGTACCTTCTGTGTAATATCGAATTACAGTATTAAGTAAAGAAAGCAACGTGAACAGCATTTGATCGATAAAGCGTATTAAATTACAATTACATGTGACTAGAAATGTTACACATATACGTTTTAAATATGTTAATTTTCAAATTAATCTTTCATCTATAAAATCTTTTTTATAAATCTGTGCGCTTGTATGATATTACATTTATAATAGTATTTTGCGCATTTTAGATATTTCGTGAATTTAGCCTCAGTGCCTTGCTGATAAAAAGTAGAAAGAATTATTGTTATAATTTTATTACTAACTAATGCTAACAATAAATCCAAAAAAAATTTTTCTGCCATCTTAATCCTTTAAAATATTTTAAAAATTTAAATAACCAAAAATTTTTAAAACCAGGTATCTAACCCTACTACAACTTCACATATGCAAAAGAGCAAAGAAAAATATACAAATCTTGGTAATTCCTTATGACCGTGGAAAACTTCCTGCCTCCAGAAAATCCAGAAAAACATAAATGACAGTTTCTTATTTTTATTTAAAAGTTTTCTGGATGATGTCCGTCCAAGGCCGACGGGTGGGGAAAGGGGCATCCGGGGCTAGAGCGTCGCCGGGGCGTCCGAAGTCATCAGTAAGGGCCCCGAGGGAAAGTAGGAACTTTTTATTTTTGTTCGTTAACTGTATTTTTATGAAAAAATTTTTGGCTGTCGCCAGGGCCCGTCATGGCTGTAGATCTCCCCACTCCATATTCATACTGTTAATTTTTAAGATAAAGGTAATATCTATTTTCCCACTTTAGTATTAAACATTACTCTTGCCATTCTCCAAAAACTACGCTACTTTTGTGTATTATAATTAAATAAGGCGAAATTTCCTATTGTCTTTTGTTGTAAAACAAGGGAATGCCATCCGAAATACCCGAAAAATCATTTTTTAAAATGCGAGTAATTTCATTTAATGTTTTATTTAACGAACACAGAAAAACCCAAAGTGCGTAATGAAAATAAGAAATAGAAAACCTAAAATATTTAAACATTATTTTGCGTAAAATTTAACTGTTGGCTGTTCTTAATGAATTTTACTGTATAAAAAAGGATTAAGTTACCATCACAGTGTGATCGGCCGAAAAATAGTCAATTTTCGCGATTTTTTTCGGATGGATAGGATGGGGAATGGGGATGAATTTTTTTTACGATTAATACCACTATTTAGCAATACAAAAATATTTTTTTTATTCATTTTTACTTATTTTTTATAATTATTATAATTTTTTGAAAAAGGTGTCTTTAAAAAAGGGCTTATATTGGTGCCCACGATTGCGGGCGCAGTTTTCATTTGGAAATAAAAATCAAATAGATTATCAATCTGTAGGTAAGCCGCTATGTACCTATGGGAGCTTTTTTTGAAATTTGAAAAATGGTGGCGGTTTGAATAAAAAGTACAAAATTTTTTATAGTTCTCCGTGTGGAAAAATAGGAAGATTTCAAAAGAAAAAAAAGCTCCCATAGATACATAGCGGCTTACCTACAGATTGATAATCTATTTGATTTTTTTTTCCAAATGAAAACTGCGGCCGCAATCGTGGGCACCAATATCCGCCCTTTTTTAAAGACACTTTTTTCAAAAAATTATAATAATTATAAAAAATAAATAAAAATGAATAAAAAAAATATTTTTGTATACTTATTGTTAAATAGTGGTATTAATCGCAAAAAAAATTTATCCCCATTCCCCCATCCTATCCATACGAAAAAAATCGTGAAAATTGACTATTTTTCAGCCGATCACACTGTGATGGTTCCTTAAAAAATGTTGCGAACTACCGTAAAACGGAACTTTGCTCCATTTTCAAAAGTTTGTTTTAAAATATTCAGGAAAGTCTAAAATGTGAAACTCAAATAATGGAAATTTTAATTTGGGAGGAAACAATTTTTCAACTCACAAAAGTGATTGACAATGCTATATAAGATATTTTAGATATTTGTGAAAAATCTATTTTCGTAGCCTTTGATTTTAAAAAGTTTTTAGCGTACACAATACCAATCAGAATTTTTTACATGTTAATTATTATAATTCCAGACTAAACAAGCCGAAAATTTAACTTATCCGAAATCTTTTTCCGTAGTTATTTCTTAATTGCATTGGACTAATGTAGCTATATTTAAGACAAGATATTAGATAACTTACACGCTACAATGACTTTACACGGAATCTTGTTAATAAGTAACTGAATATATTCATAATATAAATGTATTTTACATAATATGTTGATATGTTGTTCAGCAATGAACTTGATCCGACCTTTCAAGAGCCCACTGTAAAAAATTGTAGCTTATTTCCTCGTCAATGGAACACTCAGGAAATATCGTATAAATCATTGGACCGATACAAATAGGTTACCTGTTATTTAGATCAATATAAGAGGTGGTAACCTATATTTTTCCAATAGTGGAGAACTTTACCTTTCATTTAATGTACGGTTTCCTTTTTAAGTAGATAACGGTTTCGTTATCTAATACTTAATTAACATCAAATAAAAGATAAAAAATTCTCCATGGCTAGAAAATTATATAAGTTGCCATCTCTCACACTGATCCCAATAGCAAGGACTCTTCTTGCCATCGGATCATGTTCTAGGGTGCATATCCCTGGCAACCACTAATTGCCATAGTTTATACTATATTTTTTGAAACTTTTTTTGATGAGAAAATAAGTTCCATTTTCTTATATTGGGCTCCCCACCTTAGTATTTTTCAACGTTGTTTTCGTGACATGGTTCGGAACCAAAGAATAAGGGAGCTAATGGGGGTAGCAAATGAGAAAAATATCATAGAAACTGTAGAAACAAAACAGTTGATTTGGTATGAGCATGTACAAAGAATGGGGGAACATCATTTGCCCAGTTTAATATCTAAATGGACACCCACAGAAAGGCGCAAGAGAGGCCGACCTCGAAAAAGTTGGAGTGAAGGGGTCGAAGACGCAATGAGATATCGGAGACTGGTCGCGGATCAGTGGCAACATCGAGAAGTGTGGAAAGTGGGAGCCGAAAGACGACGACAGTCGTTATGAAGCGGCATATATACATATACATACCTTCGCTGAAGGCAAAATCA